>BMAV01027330.1:60106-86950 GCA_019973955.1 Trichonephila inaurata madagascariensis
CTGGTCAATCGCTAGCTTCAAATGATCCAGTTGTTGACAGTAGAGATTTGAATTTAGTGTCTGACCATACAGAAGCTATTCATAATAAACGATTCCTTTCCAGTCCCATCAAAGTACACAGTAGAACCTTCCTGGCTGTTAGTCCTGGTTTGGCCACCGTTTGAGCTGCTTCATCGAGCTTTGACCACGATCGTTTTCGCAAAATATTGTCGTATGTCACCCATTTCTCATTCCCAGTCACCATCGGCTTAAGTGGGTCGATTTCATTCCGTTTAGTCAAGACTTCGCAGATGGAAATTCGATCCATCATGTTTTTTGGTGTTAATTGGCGTAGCACCCAAACAACGAGCTTCTTTTTGAATCCAACTTTGCGCAAATGGTTTAAAACCTGTTTTATGGTCGATCTTTAGCTCCTGGGCGATGCTATGACTACTAACAGGCCGGTCAACTTCGGTTATATCTGTTATTTTATCGACATTTTCGACGCCGAGCGGTGCATCTTTAACATCAAAAATGCCTGCACGGAATCGACGAAACCGAAATTGCATGTAATTAGCTGTTACAGCATCGGTACCATAAACACCATTCACAATTTCAGCCGCCTGGCTTGCATTTTTTACCTGTATCAAAGAAAAACTGTAAAATGTATCGAATTTTCTCTTTGTTGACTTCCATTTTTAACACCTTGAAATTCACAATTGAATGGACCAAGCCATAAAAAGCAAACGAATTTTTTTAGTGTGAAATGTCACCCTGACAACGAGCATAAGTTTGAAATTGTTTGATTGATACTTCACGTGATATCGATACTACAGCCATCTACCGAAAAAATAATGGGGATTTCTTTTTCCCCAACCTAATATTTTTAAAAAATACATTATATATGTGCGCGTATGAAAGAGCGCGTGTGAGAGAGAGAATTAATCTTTCAAACTAAAAGTGCATTTATCTTATTATTTTATTTATTTATTTTATAATTTTTGTACTAATTATGGCCGCGGTGGCCAAAGGGTTATAGTCGCGAACACGAGGTCAGCGTTGTCGAGATGCCAGTTCGAGTCCTAGTTTCACTGAAGATCCACCGTGTAGAGGGACTGTGAAGCAAGTTAAATCTGTCGCGAAGCAAAAATTCTCCCTTGGTGTAGTGTGGATGTTTAAAGAGGGAGAGGTGTAAGCTCGGTTGCCGACCTCGTCACTTGACCATGACTCAAAATTACGAAGTCTGTCGCCAATAGCCCTCGTGATGCTTCACAGTGCGATGTAAACTAAAATCAAAACCAAAGTATTTTGAATAATTTATCTCAAAAATATCCGATAGATATAAAAATGTAACAATTTTTTACTGAATATGTAGATCTCTCCCAACCCTATTTGAATTATTAACAAAAATTATAAATTACCCGATTCGAGAATGAAAAGAGCCAAGCAAATGATGATACCCAAGATAACGCCAATTTTAAACACTGCAGGTCTGATTATTTGATTTTTAAGCCTCGTTTTTATATGAGCAAAAATTGCCTAATCCGCAAGCAAGATTGTGCATGCGATATAATTTCGTTTTCTTCTAGATCATGTTACACCTGGCTTAGCTAAACGAATTTTCTGATAACACATCTTTAAATCTGTGAGGAAGTTACTCCAGGCACTAGAATCAGTTATTTGAGGGTAAAACATCGTGAATTTCAGATAGAATTTACATTGCACAATCTCACCTCTTTAAGTTTAAACAGATGCTTCTACACAAAAGTGCTCTTAGTATAAATGCTAAAAACTGTCCTCGTTAAACGTAAATGATACAAAAGATGCGTCACAAATAGATGGGCTAATGCACGCTAAATCTGTTGAGGATCAAAATTCTTGCGTCGAAGGGATTTTGATTTTTAAAAAGTGGGATGCCCCTCCTGTAACTGCTCGCCGATAGCTTTTCTGTCATTACTTAATTTCAGGGATGTTTTTAACAACCCTGGCGCTCAAGGCACTTCAAATTGTTACACCCTCTTTCAATTCTTACCTTGTTAGTTTCTGTTCGGGATAAAAAAAATTTTCCCTTAACTCTCTTACTCTTTTCACTCTTTGTGTTTGCTGTTTGGTGAGATTTTCTATTATCCCCCACCAGTAGCGCACACAAAAGTTTTCCAAAGGGGAGGGGGCAGGGTTGAAAGTCCACCATTCTTGTATCATGCTCCTTTTGATTTTGTCGATTTTTGGGAACAAAAACAGTAAAAAACTAATTATTGAAAAAGTAATTAGTATTAGTTAATAAAATTAATCATTAAAAACCAATATTTAATTAAATTTTACGTATTATATACTTAAAATTATAGTCAATCGGGAAAAAAAATCAAGGACTTTGGGGGGGAGGGGTCCGGGCCCCGAGGGCGCCCCGCGTGTGTGCACCACTGTCCCCCCACCTATGGATTGGTAACCCTAAGGAAAGAATGTTGTGAATTATATGGATCAGATGGTCTGAGTGGGTGGAGCGTAGCTGTCACGCGGTCTATCTCGGCGAAAACCATATGTAACGGATTCNTCTGAAATTTTGCAGACACATTAAGAAGGATTAAAAGCATCATATAAGCCAATAAAAAAATCGATAGTTTGATGATTTTTAGGGTACCATATCGCCTTAAGTTGCTAGCAATTCAAATTCAGAGCATAAAGTCGTTGAACTACGTTTAAATATACAATAATTCATACAATTCTAAAAACCATCTGGTTTATTAATGAATGTTTTTCTATAGAAATTAATAGAGAATGGTTGTAAAAGACATTTAAGGAAAAATGAAGTCAACACGTGTAATTATCATAAAAAAAAAAGATATAATCTAAAAAAGAAGTGTCAAAATTTTCGACATAGTAAATTTCAATATTTTTAAAATGTTTGATTCCTGTTCTAAATGTTCTGTTCTTTCTGTTTCTAAATGTTTATTCAGGGGCGGCTCTAGGGCCGGACAAACCGGACCCCTGCCCGGGGCCGTATATTCTAAGGCCGGCATTTGGATCGAATTTGAATATTTATTTTGTTTTGTTACAAAATTTTTGATATATTTTCTGAAATACTATTGGGTGGGAATTTAATATTTCATTTTACGTGTCTTACTTCCTTATTTTGTATTCTGTGTGTTTTGTTAGTTTTCTTTTATGTTAAAACTTAAGAGTTCGAGGCGGGAGTACATGTTCAATCATGAAATTTGATAATTATACACATCTTTCACTATTAACTTTCTCTCCATCTCGGAATATGGTCACAATGGACATTCCTTTCACCCATACAATGTACAGTGTCAGCTATCCAAAAGGCGATAGGGGCAATAAATGTTTTAAGTAGATAGAGTGTCACAGGAGATGCTTTTATTTTAGTGTTGTGTACAGTCACTATAAGTCAAAGTAAACGTTTGTCATCCGCACCATGTAAGGTATCCGACTACGTTCGGAAAAGTGATTTTAAAAAGCGCATAAATGGATATTTTTCATGATATTTAGTGTCACTTAGATTAGAATACATGTACAAAATTGTTTTAAGGACATTTTAACGAAAAAAACAATAGTTATTTAAGTACAATATTTCGGCAAAATATTAACTTAGAATAACCTTTTTTCAAAATGTTCTCCTTTTGTGAAAAATGCTTCTATTATAATAATATTTTGCCTGCATATAGCTCGGACCTCTCTACAGAGGCTCAACTATGATTTTTGAAAAATTCAGATTGTTTTCAGAGTTACAACCCATTGAAATATATATAATTAACGGCGTTTTTTTCTTAAAATTTCTCCCCTCTGTTGCTGTAAAACATGGATAAACCCACTTCTAAGTTACATATTTCAAAAATTCTAGTTGAGACTCTGTGCAGAGGTGTGAGCTATATACAGGCAAAATATTATTATAATAGAAGCGTTTTTCACGAAAGGAGACTATTTTGAAAATGTGTCATTCTATGTTCATTTTTTGTCAAAATATTGTACTAAAATAATTTTTTATTGTAATTCTATTCTTAAAACAATTTATATACATTTTTTAATCTAAGTGATACTAAATATCGTCCATTTATACGCTTTTGCAAAATCACGGTTCCGAACGTAGTCGGATACCTTAAAAGAAATTGGTCTTCTGAAATGGGCGATTCCTTCCCTTACATTTTCCTCGTTTAAAATAATAACAGATAATTATGTGCGCGTGTTAAACGAAATTATGTGCTAATTTCGAACTTTTTTGTATTTGACTTAAATATAAATATATATACATAGCATTGTTATACCTTTTTGTCTGCAAGAATTACACTCAAGTTTTATACGCGTGTATCTATGTGAACAATGTATCTTTTTTAATTATAATTTTTTGCTTTAGAGAGGGCGGCATTTTCCATTTTTGTCCCGGCCCTGGTTTACTTTTTTAATCTTTTATTTCCGATATGCTCGCGGCCCCCTCGTAGGATTGTCGCGCCCCACAGTTTGAAAAACGCTGTGCTACAGTGAAGTGCCTACCACCCTTCCCCTCCAATGATTGTAAAAGGTGTCTTGAACACACTCTAAACGTCGCCCGATCGGTCTAGTGCTCAAAGACGCACGTTACCTATCGCTACGGTACCGTAGGGGCTGGGTTCGAATCCCGGATAAGACATGGATGTTGTACATAAGAAACATATAAAAATGTAATATAAAAAATTTTTTAAAGTCAATTCTTACTAGGTCAACAAAGAAAAATTATATATTTTAGTTACTTCTTATAAAATAATTACAATTAATAAAAATATGTATATATATGTCAGTCACAATATTAAAGGGCAAAACACCCTTTAAATTAACATTAAAAATTTTTTTAAACACATTAAATTTATAATTACATTTTTTTTTAATAACAATTGATTACAATAGGTAAGAATTTATCCTAAGACCTGTATAAAAAAGAATGCTGACGTATAACTCCAGCATATGATTATTCAGAAAAAGTTAAATTTTCATCACAAAAACAAAAGCTGGTTAATTCAATTCTGCTGCGCCATCTAGTGGAATAATATCGATTGAAATACATCTCTTAAACTATAATTTTTCAATTATTGAATTAATATTTGAAAAAACTGTATTAACATCAGCTGTCATCCACAACTAGTTTAAAAAAGGCATTTGAACTTGAGTGGATGAATAAAAAGTATCTTATTAACGATTGAAAATTTGAACAAGATATATAAATAAATATACATAGGAAGAGAGTGAACTAATAGTAGTAATTGGAAAAAAAAGAAATCTTGTGAGTACTTTTCTCTTTTAAAAAAGAATATGCAATTTATATACGTGATGTTTAGTTATTTGTATTTATTTCCTAAAATTTTTTTTAACATTTAATTTAGGGTAAAAAGTAGAAGTTTTAATTAAAATTATCAATACACCTCTGTATTTTGACTAATATTTCAATCATAAACGCCTAAAAATATTTTACTTCTAAACATTAAAAACATGTATTTAAGTTTATATATTATGGACGAACTAATGAAAATACTCTCTATATTTTTTATAATTTAAAAAGTATTTATTACACACAAATCGCACTGGTTATTTCTTTAAAGTATCTAAAATAATGAATATATATATATATATATATTTCAAGGGGGGGGGGGGGTCCGGGGGCGAAACTTCACCATTCTTGTATCATGCTCCTTTTGATTTCGTTGATTTTCGAGAACAAAACACAATAAAAACTAATTATTGAATAAATAATTAGCATTAATTAATAAAATTAATCATTAAAAACAAATACTTAATTAAATTTTACGTACTATATACTTAGAATTATAATTAATCGGGAAAAAAAATCAAGGGCTTTGAGGGGGGGATCCGGACCCTCCTTGTGTGCGCCACTGATATATATATATATATAATTTATATTCACTTATTCAACAAAATTTTCCATTTCTTATGGCCTCGCCATTTGTCTGCAAACTCAATTTTTGTTAAGAAATGTAGGTTATATGCTCTTAAAGAATACAAAAAATAGGTTCATACACAAAGGGCAATAAAATTGAATCAAGTAGAGTAGTAACCCATTTTACAGTATTTTTGTAATGACTAATTATATCTATCATATTTAAAATTACAGAAATTAACTGTGTGATGAACCCTTTAAGATAACTATCTATCAAGATACTCACTAAAGTTAAACTGTATTACACAGGTTTTCAAAAAAGAAACTTTTTTTTTTTCGTTCGCTGAATCGAAAAGTGATCGCGAAAAATTTTTTAATTTTTGTAAAAAATCGAATTCTTAAAGATAGTTTATTTGTAAAAATATTACATACTTAAAATAAAATCTTAAATTTTGTTAAAAGTTATGTGCTTTAAGCATGGATTCATGAATCAAAAGGCTTGTGAATAAACGAGAACGAACAACTTATCGATATATCAATAATCAAGTCTGTAAAGAACAGTTTTAGTTTAGATTTTCCCTCACTAGAAGGCTGCACCTGTCAGCTGTTTCAGAGTCAGCGAAATAGCTGGCATGGTTAGATAATCCAAATTAATTCTATTCTAATACATGTTAAACTTATATATAATAAATGTTAAGCTTATTTTACATAAATGCACTTAATTACTGTTAATTTTCAAAGTGATTCTCATAATTTATATTTCAGTTTTATATTTTTACATGTGCACCTCTATCGATAATACATATGTTTAACTGTAACGAAACTTATTTTTTGTAAAACGTGGCATATTTGTACAACGTTTTTCACTTGCTTTGCTGACGGTGTCGAATGGACACGCACAATAAAAATTTCCAGTAGATATTGAAAATGTTTGAATTATGAACTTTTTGACAACTTAACAGACTGATTATTTATTAGAGTGCTACTAAACAAGAACCTAATAAGTCTAAATTTAGGTAAGAAGCGCTCCTAAATATTAGGTTACAAATTAGCAGAATACTCAAGAATTCCTCACACAATTATAAACATTTTAATGTGATTCAGAACAGCGTATTTAAGTTAAAAAATTATCTCAACGTATGTGGCAACAAAAACAAAGCAAATTAACTCAACATTTTAAATGCTAATTCATATAGCTTCAATATACTTACATTTTGATATTATGTGTAAAAATATGCAAGCACTTATCCGAGTTATCAATTATAATGCAATGGTAAAAGACACCTGAAGCACGAATAAATGAGTAAATTACATGAATTCTATGTCAAAAATTTTGAATTAAAAATACACTATTTTTTTTGTCTTTCTTAAAGTAGCTATAACTTGTTGATATACTTTAAATATTAGTTTAAAATATATTGTCCTAAGGCTTTTATTTGGGGTTCCGTAAGTTGACAAAGTTTGAAGTCCGTTGCAGAGTACTGTATTAATAACTTTCCATCAAACTTAACTAGAGAACTTAATTCTGAACTACCAACCATATTACTTCAGGTAGGTTTAATTATACAGTTAATTTTTTCATGTTAACATTAGTGTTTGATAAATCGTATTAATTATGTTCAAAAAGTTTGAAAAAAGCATGTACTTTTCAAAAAAAAGAAAGAAAAAAAGGTTATGAAAATAAATGAACATATCACAAATGGTATCATCATATTTCATAATATATTATAAACATGTGATAGAAATACGTAAAGCTTTTTATGTCTATTACATCATCTATTCATCAATGAACATTATCAGCATTCTTTTTAATAAATTCTCTCTAAAAATAGAATTTCATATTTTCATAAAATTAAGAGTTGTATAAATGACTAGCAAGTGTTATTTTGATAGATATGCGAGTTTAGTTTTATGAATTAACAGGATTTTTGATTGTTTAAGTTGCTAGCAATTCAAATTCAGAGCATAAAGTCGTTGAACTACGTTTAAATATACAATAATTCATAAGACATTCAAGGAAAAAATGAAGTCAACACGTGTAATTATCATAAAAAAAAAAGAAAGATATAACCTAAAAAAGTGTCACAATTTTCGACATAGTAAACTTCAATATTTTTAAAATGTTTGATTCCTGTTCTAAATGTTCTGTTCTTTCTGTTTTTAAATGTTTATTCAGGGGTGGCTCTAGGGCCGGACAAACCGGACTCCTGCCCGGGGCCGCAAATTCTAAGGCCGGCATTTGGATCGAATTTGAATAATATTTATTTTTTGTTACAAAATTTTTTATATAATTTCTGAAATGCTATTGGGTGGGAATTTAATATTTCATTTTACGTGTCTTATGTGTGTTTGTATTCTGTATGTTTAATGTTAGTTTTCTTTTATGTTAAAACTTAAGAGTTCGAGGCGGGAGTACATGTTCAATCATGAACTTTGATAACTATACACATCTTTCACTATTAACTTTCTCTCCATCTCGGAATATGGTCACAATGGACATTCCTTTCACTCATACAATGTACAGTGTCAGCTATCCAAAAGGCGACAGGGGCAATAAGTGTTTTTAGTAGATAGAGTGTCACAGGAGATGCTTTATTTTAGTGTTGTGTACAGTCACTATAAGTTAAAGTAAACGTTTGTCATCCGCACCATGTAAGGTATCCGACTACATTCGGAAAAGTGATTTTAAAAAGCGCATAAATGGATAATTTTCATGATATTTAGTTGTCTCTCAGATTAGAATACATGTATAAAATTGTTTTAAGGACATTTTAACGAAAAAAAATTATTTAAATACATTATTTCGGCAAAATATTAACTTAGAATAACTTTTCAAAATGTTCTCCTTTTGTGAAAAATGCTTCTATTATAATAATATTTTGCCTGTATATAGCTCAAACCTCTCTACAGAGGCTCAACTAAGTTTTTTGAAAAATTCAGATTATTTTCAGAGTTACAGCCCATTGAAATATATATAATTAACGGCATTTTTTTCTTAAAATTTCTCCCCTCTGTTGTCGTAAAACATGGATAAACCCACTTCTAAGTTATATATTTCAAAAATTCTAGTTGAACCTCTGTACAGAGATTTCAGTTATATACAGGCAAAATATTATAAAAGCATTTTTCACAAAAGGAGAACTTTTTGGAAATGGGTCATTCTATGTTCATTTTTTGTCAAAATATTGTACTTAAATAATTTTTTATTGTAATTCTATTCTTAAAACAATTTATATACATTTTTTAATCTAAGTGATAATATCATCCATTTATACGCTTTTGCAAAATCACGGTTCCGAACGTAGTCGGATACCTTAAAAGAAATTGGTCTGCTGAAATGGGCGATTCCTTCCCTTACATTTTCCTCGTTTGAAATAATAACAGATAATTATGTGCGCGTTTTAAACGAAATTATGTGCTAATTTCGAACTTTTTTGTATTTGACTTAAAGTAATATAAATATATATACATAGCATTGTTATAATTCCTTTTTGTCCGCAAGAATTACTCAAGTTTTATACGTGTGTATCTATGTGAACAATGTATCTTTTTTAATTATAATTTTTTGCTATAGAGAGGACGGCATTTTCCATTTTTGTCCGGGGCAGCAAAACTACTAGAGTCGGCCCTGCGCCGTATCATAACAATGATACAGGGCTTTTATATTTTAAATCTTTTGACTCTTTCAAGTAAGTTTTATTAATGCGATTATCTATATTCATTTTCAAGGAAAGGGTTCCCAAAGAATTTTGATACAGGGTCCACTTATCTATGCCAGTGATATCATTGTAATCAATTTCCATGGTAATATCACTTTGAGCGCATAGTAACATCGCTTTGTAATTCTAATTTTTTTCCTGTTTTTTCACCCCAAATCTTTTGCACCTTAAGCACGTGCCTAAGCGGAAAAATGGCTCTGCTTAGCTTCATCCTACTCCCTTACTGACGAAGCTCCCATATCTGAGGCGAAACCAGTTCCCTCGAATTGGACTCTTTACCTTTTCAGTTAACTATTTGACAGTAGAAGAGGCCTACTCTACCTTAGGCCGGTTCTTGAATGTGGTATATTCCAGTACGTGGACAACTGACTGAGGTTCAAAATCACGAGATGTATCGCCAGAAGTTTCCGCATTGCTTTAAAATGTGAATAGCTCAAATCACTAGATGTGAATTAATCACAGTTAACATTTTCAGACAAAAAAATTCCGTTTTCGATTAAGTCCGTGACGCTGATAAGTCATAAAACTGCTTATAACATTGCGTTTTAAAAATATTTCAGATATAGATAGCTAATTTTCTCCTTAAACATAAAAAGTGAAAATATTAAGGATTACGATATAGGACACAAAACATGGAGCATACACTTTACACCAGAAAAAATAGATTAATTAAGAAAAAAATTATGCAAATTAACAAAATATGCTGCTTTCCATAGGAGATGCAGTTAAAGTTTAATTATGTGTAGGAAAGCTTTTCTAAGTGAATTTTTCTTTCAATTTTTTTTTTGCTACTCATTATTACGCGACAACAGCTTTAGCTGCAAACGACACAATATAATAAACGTGTCAATAAAATAAACGAACTAGTCTTAAAATTCAGCTATATTAAAAACAAAGTAATGTACCTTTTTTAATCTTCTTCCCTATGAATATACGCAGCTGCATAAGAGTTTTCCACCATTCAAACCAGTGCTGCGGCTCATTAGGAGTCACAATCTTCAGTAAGTGTGCCTTTTTTACTTTCACCTCTCCTACAGACTGAAAATGTGTTCCCATCACTTTAAAAAATAGGTAACAGTCGTATGGGGCGAGATCTGACGAGTACGGTGGATGCTCGAGCACAGTAATGTGTTTGTCCACCACAGACACAATAACTGTTTTACAGACAGCATAATGTGAACTGTGACATTATCTTGGTGCAAAATCCAAGTGTTGTTGTTCTGCAGATCTGGCTTTTAATTACTCAGGACCTCAATATAGTACTGCTGTTCCATCATTTTGGCCTCGAGGTACCCATTTAGTCACGATGATGCCATTAATATTGAACAAAAGTGATGAGCATCACCTGTTCTTGATGTCCCAGATCGACAAAAACGTTCATCTTCAGCAACCTCCCAAAAATCATTTGTGCAATTCAAAAATTTGACTATGAGACGTGCAATTATCTCCAAACACTCCTTTAACAATTTAAAGCATTCAGTTGGATTTTTTAAATTTCACCAGAAATCTCAAATTTATGACCAGCTTGATCTTTGTGTTTATCATGATCACGGCACTTCGACATAACGTCTTTCTCAAACAAGGTTAAAAAACAAATTGAACTTGATAGAGGGATGGAATAACGTGCTACAAGCACTGGAAAAATCAACGTCAACTATATTCCATTTCCACCAAACTTAACGGCTAGGGCATGCGCAGTCCGGGAATTTAATTGTCACACCATGTTTATATATATGTACCCACACTGAAGAGCCATTACATTACGATTACCTGCTAATATGAAGTAGAACCGTCTTTCACACTCATAACTTCCAACTGCGACAAGGCATTGATTAGACAAGAAGCTGATAGGAAGTCCAAAGTATTTGATACCAGGCACTAACAAACTGGTCCTGAAATTCCCGCTCATTGCGAGATGCATGTTCATAGCATGGAAGCATGAATACAATATTCCACGTGGAACCATCAATGCTCGATTGGATTCATGTCAGGTGAATTCAGAGGTCAAGACGTGATTTGAAATTCACTGAATGGCTCTCGAACCACTCCTTGACAACTCGATCCTTTTGAGACATGGTGTGTTATACTATTAGTAAATGCCTATTTTTTTCCAAGTTGGATTCATCATATATTTTAATACATTGATTGAATAAGTCACACTGTAACTCAGCCACAATAAACCTATGCAAAGCAAAGTTGATCACTGAGCTAAGACAACAAACATATTAAATTGTTTCCAGCAAAAAAATTTCTCTGGAATCAATAGGTATAGAAAGAATTTAAATCAACAATTTTGATTGTCACACTAAAGACATCTTTGTCCATTCTTTGCCAATAAGAGGAATTTGCAATCAAAGTTTTGTACATACTCTGTACCAGTCTATTTGATCATCTTTAAATAGAAGCTTATCCCAAACTTGCAACTTACAGTTAAGTCCATGATTTTGTAAAGCAGACTTTAGCAACTGAGATTTTACGAACTGATTTAAAGAAAAAATTGCTAAACTTGAAGAGCTTAATTATTGTTATACTATTGTTACACAAAAAGGTTTTTAGAAGCAACATTGCAATTCTGAACTAGCATAAGAATGACACTAAATTGGTATTTTATGGCTCAAAATTTACACATTAATACAAGGCTTATTAGGTATAACAAATAGTAATCTCTCTTAAGATGACCATAAGGTAAAATTGAAATTACGTTCAATGTATTTAAGATTCTACTCAAATTTCTCAAAAGATAGTTGAGATTGTGTGTTAATGTAGCACTAAGAAGCAACAGGAGGGCTATTGGTAATGGACTATAGATATCTTAACTTCTTTTTCAAACCTTAAAGGCTTTTAAAATATTTTTAATTTAAAATTTTCAAGGTTTAATTTTATTCTAAGAATTTATTCCTACAAAAACTACTTCAATAATTTTTGGTATCTTGATTTTGTTCCTTGTAAGCTCTCTCCTTTTTAAGTTTTATATATAGCTTTTAGTATTACTCTCCCCCTAAAAAAGACCTTTTAAGACACATTTTTTTAAAATTTTGAAAGGAAAACTTTTAAAACACATTTATGTAGTTCTAATGCTTGTAAAAATTGCTTTATTCTTCAACAATTACTTTAACAACACTTTCACACTTGAGTACCTAGATTGATTGATTGCTTGTTTTTAGTGTCCTACTTTGTAACCAAAAAAATCTTTCATAAATTTGAATATGGTCACAAATGACGAAGAAAACACCAGAATTGGCATTTTACTCTCCAAATTTCCACCTGATAGATTTAACATAGATCAGCTCCAAATGTCTTTAGTGAAATCAGGACTTGAATCCACATGTTTGTAATCATGATCACTCAGCTATCGTGGTCACTAAAGGTAGAATAAAGGAATAATGAGATACTGCATGTTAATTAGAGAAAGGCTTTAAAACCCTCATACACAGTATATATTTGGAGAGCAATACCATTTTAAAATGGTGTTACTATCATTTGACCATAGTTTGAAATTACAAGGTAATAAGTATATTATTATTAATAATAACTTAACCCAGTGGCACGACAGCCCATGAGGGCCAAGGCCTACTGTACCCGACTCAGTATACGCGACCTTGAGCCCTAAGATGCATGAGCAGATGTTCCGGTCAGGTGGTCAGTCTGACACAACACCTCCAGCGTTAAATTTCCAAGCAAGCTTCGTACTCATTTATCGATCCACTGAAGGGATTGAAAGGTCGAGTCGCAACCTTGCCCAGCCCAGGGTTTGAACCTCGGACCTGTGGTGTGGAAGCGCAGTGCACTAACCACTCAGCCACTGGGCTTCATAAATAATAAACTCAATTTAAAAGCAAAAATTATCTTTACTTTCCCACAAGAAAACCCCTTATTGTTTACTTGCCTTCAATGTGAAATCCAAGAACTAAATAATTTTGAGTTAAAACGCCCTTTTACATCAACATTGGTGTAACAGAGAATATTAGGGTCTCCCTGCAAAGTTAGGTTTTGGGCCCCACAAGCCAGATCTTACAAACGATTACAAAACCATAACATAACATAAGCTTTGGGCTCCCCCTCGTGATATGGGGGTGTAAGTTACGCGACTGTACATCAACAAACACTATAAGTATACAAACAAGAACTTTTATTTTAAGACATTATTAGAACAATGACTAGTTTTATGCAATCTATATATACAATTTACAATTTGTGAACAGATCTTTCATCATTTGATTTGCAGTGAAGACGTCTATTTGGTTTTGTAGTTTGCTTTGAAGAATTTACACTAACTTGTGAAGGATTATGTTGTGCAGAATTCAAATTTGTATGTGTCAGAACAGATTCAAATTGGCCCTGTTGTGTAAATTGTTGTAAGGCAGCTAATTGTGCAGAATCAGTTACTAGTACAATTTGTTGTAACGTAGGCGATACTGTGCCATCTTCTTGAAGTTGAACTGCATACACAGGATGCTGAAATAGTGAATATATAATAAGGATGTGATATATCAAGTGAAAATTCAGTTGCAATAAATAGCTTTATTTAGTTTAAGAAATTAATCTAAAATTATATTAATAAAATTTTACACTTACAAAATAAAATAAAACATTCAAATTAATTTTTTCAACTTTGATGAAATGGACAAATCTAGATTATGTTCAATTTTTTAGTAAACCTAATGCCACTGTAAGTCTATTGAAGAGTACAATAATACCCAAAGTTAAATAATAGGTGAAATCTAGAAACATAGCAAAATCATAATGCTTTAGTCAAGTACCAATAGATCTGTAATAAAATTTGAAACTTTCAGTTTAACTTGGTTAAAAAATTTTTTAGATTTAATTGTTTACAGAATACAGATAGGGAATTTTTGACTAAAACAGGGCATAGTGGGAAATTACGCATCTGCAAATTTACATGAACTGAATATACATCAGAGCATTGCTGAATAATAAGCACAAGGCACAATACTTATAAGAGTTCAAAACAAAAAAAGGACACATTAAATGTTTTGTATTTTATTTCCTCATTAACCTAAATTTTGTAACAGTTCTTTTAAAATCAATAGATAAACATATATTTTACAGCTATCTTACTTCTTGTAAAATTTGATTTGATACATCACTTTGAAGAGTAACTATAGTAGGGAACTGTTTAGCATCGGCAGATTCCTAAATAAAAGGAAGAAACATAAAATGTAATACACTTGTTTATTATTTTTTAATTATTTCACTTCCACTCTCATTACAAAATACAAGAGTTAACTAGATACAAATGCTTCAGAAATCCTTCTCTGATGTTGGTATTACATAATTCACCCCATGGAATTTTTATTACCAAACAAAAGTTGAACAGACACATAAGGTGAAATACATACAAATTTGATTTCTTTTTAAAGAGCATTTATACGAATATATAAAACCTTGCTTGAACAAAAAATTGATACAGATGAGATACACTTAATTAAACAAATTTAATCTGGTACACTTTAATTATTTTATTACAAAAAAAAGAAAACAAATTAGACTTAAAAAACAATTAACTCTTAAAAATTACATATTAATTCTTAACTTTTCAAGAAATATAAAATTTTATTTAATGTATGATGAAGCACATAAATGAAATTTTTCAAGTTTGAAATTCAGGATTTGGAATACTAAACTACTACAGAAATTTTAACCTTTAAAGCTATTTTGCAACTCACCTCAGGCACATCTGAAATTTTGAGAACAGCTTTTTGGTCTACACCTTCATCTACACACATTTCTTCAGAATTAAGATTTTCTGGATCATCAATTCGTTGCTCACATTCTAAGCAAAAATATTCGATTGAAGGTGCATCAGAAAATAATTATGAAAAAAGAACAAAAATATTTTACAAATAAAGGTAATAAAATAAAGAAAATGTGTAGTAAAGAGAAGTATGAAACTTTTATCAAAAGAAATTATTTATATTAAAATACTTATTTAAAATTGGTAATAATTTTCAATTAATTACCCCCCCCCCCTCAATTATCAGCACAATAAAAGACTTTTTTAAAGCACTTTTATTTGCATCTACATAAGATTTTTCTCCCTCTATTACCTAAAATTAAATTCTTTCACAACATACTTCTCCAGCATGAAAGAAACCAGAGATACAAAACTACACTGTACGAAAAAACTTTTCAAATACAATTTCTATGTGTTACTTATCTTAGTCTGATATGTACTTAAAAATCTGATTATGAATGTTGCATACTGACTATTTAATTTCAAAAAACCAATATGGATATACTTAAATAGTCAATAATAAGGAAGGAATTGCAAGGGATGTATAAGAATAAGATAGAAGTGTTCATATATTTTTATAAAAATATAATTAGTGAGTTTGAATTGGTTACATTTGCGAAAAATCACATTCAATGTGCCAATGCTCAGAACAAAATTAACAAGAAAAATTGTATAAATGAGGCCCATGAGAAATTCTAGCAAATTGATCAACACATTAAAACACGATTTATTTTAATGATTCATACAATTCATTTACTTCCTTACATATCTACATAAAAAGTACAAATTCATACATAACCAAAACACATTTAATTATTAAACAATGCCCTTTAATATTTCTTCTTAAAATGAAAAGGGAAAAATCAGTTTGTATTTCATATTTTTGTTGCAAATGAAGTGAAAAAATCCCTCGACCCACATAACTAGAAATTTTCTCATAGGAAATTATTCTGCTTAGTTACATACATGAACTTCTAAACTAATTTGAATTTTTAGAATAGGTTAAAATATTTTTTTAAAGCAAAGAGCAAGGTATTTTACAATTCAGATAGTTCTCATATTGAAGGGAGAAAAATCTGATACCATAGGATGTTAGGATTTAAATTAGCAAGATTTAAATTAATAATTGCAGAACTCATGAAAAGAACTTACAATAAAATAACAAGACAATATAATTATAGAGAAAAATCTATATTTTCTATTTTAGGCACACACTAGACTTAATTATTATTGAGCTTGAATTCATGATAAATTTAAGTTTAGAATCATACTTAAAATCCGTGATCTCCAAACAGTGGTACGCAGACACTAGGGTGTATATGCCAAAGCAAGCTAATTATATATATATATATATTAAAAAAATTGCTATAAATTTATCTTAAAGCTAAACAATTTGAAGAAATATAACAAGATAGTACAGATTACAATAAAATGGTCTATAGCATTGGTTCTTAAACTGTGGTCCGCAGATCCCTGGGGGGTCCATAGTCTCATGTAATATTGAGATTTCTTTTTTTTTACAGATTCTGAAAGGCCTCATGGAAAAATTGAAAGATGTGCCATACTAGACTAGATTACTAAATAGTTCCCAATGAAGAAACTCAACTAGAACTTGTATTTTGATCAACAATATTAAGTTGGGGAGGGATGTTCAAAATCTTGGGGGTCTACGATGTCATGGTGATACATAAAAAGAGGCAATGGCAATCAGAAGTTTAAGAGCCACTGATTTATAGTATTAAAAAATTGAAAAATATGTATTCAATACAGAGTACTAACACTTTTTTATTTTATGCTTAAATTTTTTAGAAAAAAAAAATGGAAAGGAAAAAAGAAATGTAATTTCAGCTTCATTTATTGCATTAACATTTAAGAATTATCAAAATATTCTTTTAGTCAAAGCTATGCTTTATAATACATAATACTGACCTCTAAAAAAAATTCCTTTTTACTTACACTCCTAAAGTTTATACATTATGGCTCTAAATGATCAATATACAATTACATATGTGGTCCAAAAATAGAAGTTAATCCAATATGATATAATATGGCATGTTGAGATAATGAAAATTATGCAAATTTAAGGAAGTGGTCAAATATTTGGGTTCTATTGTGTAAAAAGAACTGCTAAGAAAATATTTACTATGCATGCTTCTTATGTAATAAGTTTTTTAACTTCCAATCTCTAAAGGTCATTGCACTTACAAAAAAAAGTCCTGCTTACCACCATGAGCTTCTTCAATAGGAGATGTCAAAACAACATCTGTTTGTTCAATTACTCCATGGGCAGTTCTTTTATGCAAAGCTAATGTAGATGTTTGTCGATAGTTTTTACCACAGAAGCTGCATGTATAAGGCTTTGAATGAGTATGAACAACGTGATGCTTATACAAACTGGAATATTCTGTAAACTTTTTGTTGCAACCAGGTACTGAACATACATAAGGTTTTTCACCTATAAAACAATATTTAAATAAATTTAAGTGAAAAAAATGAAATTATATATTTAATACAAAAACATTACAATTATCACAATATTTATAGACTCAAATATTTTAAAAAGTCCTTTCAAATTAAGCTTTCTCCACTGATTTCTCAAAAAATTACAGAACTCTGTAACACAATGGGGTAAGTATAATTTTTCATACATGAAATTGAAACTATCAAGATCAACAAAGTCAGCATATTAAATTATCACTTTATACAATACCTAATTTTTTTTAAAAAAAATCAAAAATTAATTTAAACAGTTAAAAAAACTTTGAATTTAAATTCAAAAAAGAGCCCACAAACAATACTTTCCTGCATATTTAAAAAATCAAAATAATAGTAGTGATAAAACAATATTGTTTTCCAATATGACTTAATGCTATTTCGCTTTCAAGTCAAGTCATTATAACAAGTTTTTTTTAAAAAAAAATGAGAAAATTACATGAAATTTGTTTTATATAACATTCAAAGTAATAATATTAACAAAAACTTCTATTTTTCTTCAATATCTTGTAAAGATATAACAATGAAAAATACTCAAACTTTCATTTCCTTAAAATGCAGTTTTTTTTTTATACATGTTAACTTTTTTCTTATTTTAATTGACAATTGTCTCACAAGAGTGTTTTATAAACAAACCTGTATGAATTCTAATATGATTTTTGTAATTGGTTGCACTAGCAAAGGCTCTACCACAACCTCCTTCTTTACAAACGTAAGGTCGCTCTCCAGTGTGTGTCCGGAGATGTACTTTGCGAATGTTGGAGGTAGTAAAAGCTCTGTTGCAACCACTAAAGGAACACTTAAATGGCCTCTCCCCTATAAGAAAGAGTACTTAATGTAAACTTTTACAATTTAAATTAATTAAGGAAAACAACAGCTATTAAAAGGCACACGAAATCTCCAATGATCTGATTGACATACACACATTCAATATATTGAAAACAATATTAAATGCAAGTGTTATTACTTTAATTGTAAAAATCTAATCAAATAATTCTCTTTTGTGGTTAATACTTATTTTTATTTCTTGATATTCAAATCCTTAAATATTATTAGAATGGTTTCAGTTAAATTACCCAATTAAAAGTCCAATCAAATGTATATGAACAAGCACATTCCAAGTAGGCAAGAGGTAGATAAAAAAAACTAAAGTATGGAGAATGCTACATGGTCCAATTGCTTGCTTTCTGTATTTAAAGGATCCCAAGTTCACATTACAAGTTTTGTACAAAAACAATTTTAATTTTTACACAAGTTTTACTTTTAGTTTACTTAGTCTTTAAAAATACCTTTACTGTCAAATTCTTTAAATCACTTTTATGAGAAACAAATGCATTATCCATTCAGTATTTTCACCTCAAATTTTAATTTAATATAAAATAACCCTGTTTTGTTTAAAAAATTTTGTAACATGATTGCAACACTCAATTTTTCACTATGGGGCTTTCAATTCAAAAGAATTTGTCAGGTTTAAGATTTCTCAAACAAAAAAATCAAAGCATTATTATATAACTTCTTAAAGGCTTTTCTTAATGTGAATTATACACATACCAAGATTTAAATATAATTTAAACAACAATTCTTGCAACTCTTATTTATTAAGTATATTTAGACTTAATATCATAAAATACAAAATTATTTTAAGTATAAAAGAATAAGCCTTATAAAATTCTTCACATTTAACACATATTTAAATAATTATAATATTGAATTGCAGAATGCAATCCATTAATATACACTATTCATTCCATTTTAAAGATAAATGACAGTAGCATCATTAAAAGATAATTATATACCTGTATGTGTTCGAACATGTTTTTGGAGGTCACCTGAGGTTTTGAAGGCTTTGAAGCAAGTTTCTTCAGGACACTTATATGGAGTTTCACCAGTATGGACTCGTGTATGACTTTTTAGTCCATATCCTGTGGCAAAAGCTTTACCACATCCATCGATAGTACATTTGAAAGGACGATCACCAGTATGAGCTCGTTCATGGACCTTAATATAAAAGAGCAGAAATATGCCAGGCATAACATTTAATAAAAATTTAGCAAAACTGATATGACACATAGTTTGAAGTAGCCTTAAGCTAAAAATGAAACATGTATTAATTATTCATTGTCAATGATTAATGAAAACTAAATGTAATATATATACACTAAAAAGATATTAAACACATACAAAAACTACAGTAAGTTTTAAAAAAAAATCAGATTTTTATTCTAATAGAGTTTGCAAATTTATATGTATCACAGTTCATTAAAAATCCCTCCGCCCAGTTTTTAAATGTTAATTACTGTTTAAATACTCTTTGGTCAATAAATTTCATGCAGGTACAGTAGCCTCAATTTTACAGAATTGTGTCAAAAAATATGTATCATGTTACTTAATTATATGATCATACAAAATAAACTTTTTAGAAATTAATATTATGAATATAAATCTAATTCTTTTTAATTAAATTAATTTTTTAAAGAATTAAAACAAAAATTATTACTTTATGCAGTAAAAATTAAACTCTCCCATTTCTAAAAAGTTAATTAGAAAAAATATTTTAAATAGGCTAAAATGCTTTTAATAATTCTGATTTCTACATATTCACATTAAAAAACATAACCCATCAACAAACAAAGCATAATTTTATTCATTTTTAACTAAGGTCAAAACTGTCAAAATAAACTTTAAAACCAAAATACAGTAGTACTTCAATATATGTTCAATTTGGAATAAGCACAACTTTATATAGTATTTTTGATATAAAGTTTCATTTGGAATATAACCTATTACTTAAGAAAATTGTTATAATGTATGTGGAAGTCAAAATTTTGCAAAAGTAACTCCTTAACAAAATTGCAGAAATCAGAAAATTTTACAATTTTTAAAGGAGAAAATAGAAGCAAAATTCTTCAGACAGATTTTTAGTATTAATCAAATCTGATGATTCCCCTAAGTTCAAATATGGGAAAAAAGATAGAAATGAGAGAATAAAAATTCATAAAATTTTTATTTCATCTAAATGTTTTTCTATGTATGCATTTTAGTATAAAGTAGTTCTTACATTTTAAATGACCTCATGAATCTATTATATGCAAATAACACAGTTTCTTCCCATGAAAACAGATTTATAATTTTACCTACATTTCATATAATAATCATTAACTGTATTTTTGGAGGAATTCAGGAAAATAGAACATGTCAAAGGAGATCAAATTTCGAACTCTATCAATCATATAATGAATCTGGCATTGTTAACTTCATCAAAATACAACGAATTAAATGGGCAAGCCACGTTGTCAGAATGAACAAAGACTGCACTACTAAAAAAGTCTTCAATGCTCAACCAATTGGCACACGAAGAAAGGGCAGGTCAAATCTTAGATGAATTGATGGCCTAGAAAAAAATCTTCTAGTTTTGAGAACTAAGAATTGGAGAACACTGGCGGGAAGAAGCCAGGCCTGGAAAAGGCTTCTTGAGAAGGTCAAGGCCTACCTTGGGCTGTTGAGCCCTGAGGAAATGAAGATGTCATTAACTCATTGGCATAAATTCAAGGATTTGGAATGGATTCAAAATGTATATCGAGATGTCGCTGTGCATATAATAAAAGTCTAACCCCATAAATGATTTTTCTCTCTCACAACTTCTGTTTCAGATTTTTTTATAGGTTATTTTGATAGGTGTAAGAACCATATTTGACTCAGCTTTGCCAAATATTCATTAATTTATTGATAATCAAGTATATAAAGTAAATAATTATTGATATCTATAATCTAGTTGTACTGTAATATAAAGAAAGGAAGTGAAAAATAAGTATTAAACGACAAAAAGAAAGAAAAATTATTTGGGTAGTCTCGGAGGCATGTGCCAAAAACAGTAAACCCAGGAAAGGAAGGATTACCATATATCTTGGGGACATGAATCTTGTGCTTATATTAAGTATGGGGAATATATATATATAAAATATAACAGTTAAATTAATCAGCTAAATTTAGAGCACAGTACTCTCAATGATTACATATGCTTTTCATTAAAAGTAGTTCCAACAATGGCTACTTAAATCATTGTGATCTACTAAGAAAGCTATCTTGCTCCTCAAAGATTTGAATTTATCATTGCTCAAAATTGATAATGTCACATAAACATTTAGGTACTGGAAATTATTAAAAACACAAATAAATTATTGAAAAAAAGAATTACATTTTTGCAAAAAAAGTTAATACTTAAAATATGATTAAAATTCAAGTAAATATCAGAGTATGAACAAAAATCAATTTTAAACAGAATGATTTGTTTCAATAAAATAAGAATATTTATGAAATTCTCCAAACCAAGTGTTCAATTCAATTTTAGTTATAAAATTATTTGTGTGAATATAGAAAAAAGCTCTACTCCTGAAACTCACTCGTAAGTGGTGCATGGTAGTATACAAACGATTGCAATCAGGATATGGACATCGAAAAGCTTTTTCAACAGCTCGTGAAGATGATTTACTATAGTTGTCATGCTAGAAAAGGAAGAAAAAATATATTCAAAAGTAGCTTAAAATAATAGTGTAATAATAAATTTTATAAAATAACTCTTCAGTTTCTCTCTTTTTACAAATACAACAACAACAAACATTATAATCTAGCTAACTATTAACTATTGAGATCCACATATAAATTAACAGTTCTTAATTAAATTAATTACTCTAATTAAAATAAACAAAATATATAGGATAGGATCAGTGCTTGTGGTCACCCATGGCAAAAATAGCATGCAGTAAAGGTACACCATCCCTCTCTCTAGTATTCAGTTTCGTTTAATACTGTAATCTGGTGGAACTGAGTACACAAAAATTGTTCTGAAATTAGTCATGCTAGTTCTGAGAGACATTCTTATAAAAATCTACGAGGTGTGACACACAAAGAAAAAACGAGACTGGTCCAATAAATCATTGTACATACAAAATCAGTTCTCCATGACATTATCACCTTCGAGAAGTAGTTCCCTTCAGCATTTGCACACTTCTACATTCAGTTCTACCATTACTGGTAAATTGTTCTGGAACGAGGGTTTTGGAAGGTCATTCAAGAGATTTTTCTTTTTTGCCTGAACCTTTTCACTGAGGTAATAAGAAATAGGTCGGTGAATAAGGATGCCCCATCACAGTAATATTTTTGCTGGTCAGAAAACTGCTCAACAGATAGGGCCATGTGAGTGGGTGCATTGTCCCCCCCTGGTACGAAAACCATCCATCACTCCTCAATTCTGGCCTTTTTTTCCAAAATTTTTTTCATGGAGTCTTTTTAGTACTGTGAAGTAGTAGTGTTGATTAACAGTCTGATCACTGATGTAAGTGGGAACTCACTCATATCCCAAATTTTGGCAATGTTTTGGTTTGTAATCGCTCACCTGGGGCACCCAGCACGTTCATTATCTTCCAGACTGTCCCTCTCCCCTGAAAACCACTTATGCCCTTCAAACACATGTGTACAACAAGACAAAGATTCATCTCCATAAGCCTTGGTTAATATTTGAAATGTTTTTGCGACCGATTTCTTATGTTTCACAAGAAACTTCATGTTGATTCGACATTTTCCCTGGCAGAATGCAGTTGGACGTGTTCACACAGACACAGTACTCCCAACTGGTGTGATCGGTTGAGATGAAACTGGCTACATGGATTGAGGTGTGTGGGATGTCACCCATACAGTTGCTACCAAGTTTTAAAGTTACACACTTAGTCTTGGTTTTTTTTTGTCACACCTTGTATATTTCTTACATTAAGTTTGTCAGACTTTGAAAACACCACTGCAGAGATTTTAAAGATGTTAAGGAAGGTATGTGGTGATTCTAAAATGTTTAGATGGAAGGTGCACATGTGATACCTGTTCTGAAAAAAGGCCAAAAATCCATAGCTAAGGGAAAGTTGTATAGGTACTTTGATTTTTAAAGAACTATTCATTAAAAATTAATTTGCGAGGACAAAACTTATAAATATGGAACAATATCCAGACATTTTGCATCATTTGAGTAACTTCATTAATCCTAAACAGCACTGGATGAAGCAAAGTGAAGAATGGTACTTTCTGCATGACAAAGCACGAGCATACTGATCCCCAAACTGAGTTTTGCACTATAAACTGAAATGCTTTGACATGCTGTCTAGACACCAGATATATATGACTGATAATTTGTATTAATTAAACAAAATTTGCAACGATGTCATTTTATGTCATCAGATAAAGTAAAAGTAACATTACAAGAAGCCTTATGGAAAACTTCAAAAGTGACTTCTAGCAATGTTTTTTGAGGTTACAAAAGCACTGGCAAGTAACAATGTTATCCAAGGAAATTATTTTGAAAGAATTTGCAGATTGGTAATTTAAATTTATTCAAGGCAAGGGATTTTATGCTAAGTTCCTGAATTTTTGGATTCTACCTTGTAATAGTTATTTTGTACAATTCTTGTACCCAATATTAAACCCATTATTAACATTTTTTACAAGGAAATTGATTTGCAATTTTTTGCAAGTAAATTTATATGTATTGGGGACTTGTACATTACAGAAATCAATATATGTAATATTACATATTAATTTATACATTTACAATCAATATACCTATATACATACATTGTTAAAAATATTGGTGATTTTTTTTAATAATAGAATGATAATGTAAAAAACAAAGGATATTTATTTTGTGCACATCCATCAATACAGACAGAATTCAAGTATAATTATTTTTAAATATAATACTTTAAGTAGGTTTTAGCATTACTTGGAAAAAAATTTCGTCACAAAAGGTTTTAAAAATAGATTCAAAGTAACTTTTTACTTGATTTTATTGATCTGAATATCATAAATTCAGCCAAATATAATTTAGGAAGATGATAGCCATTCATCTGTGTTTTTTATTGCTAAATTCCATATTCTTTCAAAGTGTTATATATGAAAAGCAAATTCTACAAGTTCTTAATTAGCAAAACAATAGCCAGGATAGATTTATATTTAATATCACATTCTTATTTTTGGAAAATTGGATTTTGTTTAGAAAAAATATGTATCAAAATGTAAAGAAATGCTGAAGTTTTACTGAGGAGGAGGGGGGGGGGAATTAAAATTCATTCATGAAATAACCAAAAAGCACTGACTTTGGGCTATCAAAGTTTGTAAAATTTTATTAAGATAGTTGTGATAAAACACACAAATTTATAACAAGATTGAAGGGAAGCCTCTTCAAAAATTTTAAGATTTACTATAAATAAATATCTAAGAATACATAACTTTGAAAATAGAAAAATCAATAAATTGTGGATTCTAAGAATTACAATCATTTTTAGAAATAAATTTATCATGGATGTATCATATGATTTTAACTCTCATTTTTACATGGATGTCTCTTTAAATTTTTAAAAGTTATTTATATATAGCACAAAAATTAAAAAGCTAGCTATATGGAATTTATTTGGATACAGACAACTACATTATGTTACTTATAGATTTGATTATTAATATGTATATAATCTCAAGAATAATTTTAGTTCATAAAACAATATTTTAAACTTACAAAAGAAAATCAGTATTTTTATATGGAATACATACCATTTTAAGGTCAAGATCTTTCACATCATTTTCAACTGCCTGAAAAAAAATAAATTCTTAAATTACAATAAAATTACACCATCATAAAAAAACATAGTTTTAAGCATTTTAAATAAAATTATATTTATTAATTACTAATTTTTTTAATAAATAATGCTTTTAGAACAGTAAAATATATATGGCATTTTTACAAAAACAGCTAGATTTGTTTAAAGTGTATTTTTTAGATCATAAAGATGCATTCCAATTTTAATACATTTTTCAATGTAAAAAGGCATGTCTTGTGGCCCAATGCATACAGTAGTTTTTAAAAATACAGCTTAAAGTAAAAAAGAATTTGAATGAAGTATACATAGTTTCAGATTAAGATAATGAAAATTGAGTTAAATTAAAAACATTTAATACATTTATTATTCACTTTAAAACACAATAAATGCTCCTAATAATGCTTATTCTCTTTTAAGCAAAATAATACAAGATAAAAGCAAAAAGTTTATTTAAAAAAATCCAGGGCTTTGAAATGTTGAAAATAAACTAGAAGCTTTTAAAGTATATTGAAAAGGATCAAAAGAAAATTAGCTCCCTCAAAGTAAACTGCTTTTGTCAGAAAAAGCGAGTATTAGATTAGCTGAGATTTAACAGTAAGATATGTTTTTTTTCTCTTTATATATAGAAAGTAATAAATACATAAGCTACACAAATCTTTTTACAAGGGTTAAGTAATTTGATATTTTTTCAGAAATGGAAGGGGAAAAAATTGTACTTTAAATAGCATAGAAAGAAATACAAAGGAGCAAGTAGGGGCACAAAATTCAGTAGATAATGTACAAGTATTTACAGTTGGATCCCAATTTACCAAACCCCTATTCAACTAATTTCATGATTTAATTAATTTTCCTGCCCCCCTCCCACTAAAAAAAAAAAAAGGAAAAAAAAAAAAAAAAAAAAAAAAATTTAATGATTTCAATAGCCAAATTTTTTTTATTAGTTTGGATTAGAAAAATTGGATTTTCAAATGACGTATCCTTTTTGTTTAGGACAGAAAAAGACTTCTTGTGAGCAGCAAATTTTAATGGGAAAGAGTACAACCCATTTTTAGACTTTACAGATGCAAATGAGTTATGAATGTAATCTATTGCATGAGTTTTGAATAGGACAAGAAATTACTTTCTTATCTCATCCCACTCTTCAATGCAGAGGATATTTTAAGAGCTTTTACAATTTGCTCTTTTTCTTGAGAGAAGAAAGGTTTATGTATGGATTTTACAGAAAAGTTTGTTTTTAATAATTTGTGAATGAACAGCATTTCTTATGCGGAAATATTTAATGAAACTCATATCAAAACTGTTACATTTTCTAATGCTTTAGATTATTTGGAAACTGAAAACTACCTCCCATGTCGCAAAATGTAAATAATGCAGTGTTTTCTTCTC
>BMAV01027330.1:87050-121941 GCA_019973955.1 Trichonephila inaurata madagascariensis
GTAAAAAGTCAAAAAAGAAATCTTTTGCAACAAATATAAAAAAAAATTTACTAGTCGGTATTTTAAAATTTCCAATTAACTGGTTAGTAATAATTTGCTAATAGTATTTTTAGTTACTGAATGAAAAGTGTGTAATTTCTAACTATGGATATTTTTTGTATAGTTGTTTGTAACAGAATTTCCAAAAGGTAAGTGCAAAAAATTTGTATTTTTTTTTGCCCCAATATTATGAATAACTGAATTTACAAATAAAATGACTTGGTCCTGATGATTTTGTTAAATTGGGATCTGATTGTATATATAGGGCACAACATAACAAAATATAATATGAAACATGGAAAAAATAGTGCTTACATGGGAGCTGCTAGTTAAGTGTTCCAAATCCAAACCAGATGCTTCCCCATTAAATAGCTCAGCTCCAGCTTGGGATAAGTAAGCTAAAGTGCCATCTTCTAGTTGAACAGCTTGTAGGCCCTCTACATAAAAAATTTGAAAGAAACTTTACAGAATAACCTGAAGTTCATTAAAAATATTTTTTGTGTAATCACTTGCAATAAACATTAGACAACTTTTTCCTTCATAGAAATATTTATTTTGATTCATGCACTCACACAAAACACATCATATACATTGATATATACAAAAAGCAAAGAAAAGTCCTTTTTTCAGTGAGCACACATTGTTTTTTTTCAATTCCTACTATTAGTTCACATTCTCCTGATACATATTTATATATCTTGTTCAAATTTTCAATCGTTAATAAAATACTTTTTATTCATCGACTCAAGTTCAAACACATTTTTTAAAACTTGTAGTAGATGATACTTCATGTTAATACAGTTTTTTCAAATATTAATTCATTAATTAAATTTAATTAATTATAGTTCAAGAGATATATTTCAATATTATTCCTCTAGATGGCAACACCATTGGATAAAACAGCTTTTATTAAATTTGTGATTGAAGATTTAACTTGACCTGAATAATCATAAGCCAGTTTCTTTTACACTGGTTTTAAGATAAATTCTTGCCTATTATATTCAACTTTATAAAAAAAGTGTAAGTACAAATATAATGCAGTTAAAAAGTTTTTAATGTTAATTTAAAAGGTGTTTTACCACTTAATATTGTGATTCTGTCATATGTAATTAATATACATATTTATATTAATTGTAATTATTTAATAAAAAGTAACTAAAATAAAATTTTTCTTTGTTGACCTAAGTAGGAATTGACTTCAATTTTTTTTAAATATATTACTTGTTTTTTTTTTCACTTTCCTAAAAAACTTTCACTAAGAATGCATGGAAGTTTACTTGAAATATTTTGCATACCTCTAGGAGCAGCATGAATAAATGCTGTTGTTCCATCTTCCAACTGTACTGCTTGACCATCAATGAACTTTGTAGTTGCATCACAGCTATCAGACTCATCTAATCGTTCAAAACTTTGAACAAATGCAGTAGTCCCATCCTCTAATTGTATAGAAGATGCATTGTCTAGAGAATGATGCATCACATCAGATGATTCTAAAATCATCCCTGCATCTGTCAATGAAACATGACAAATGTTAAAAGATGAATCAGCTACTGATACAGTCACAGCAGAACTTGATAAATCTGGTATATTTTTTCCTAGGGTAAAGGAAGCCCCTTCTATAGTTTCATCACTACCATCATCAGGTTTCTAAAAAAGAAAAAAGAAAAAAATTAGCATTTCAGTTATTACATTTTTAGTGGATTACAATGAAAATTCAAATTTTCCGCTTCATTGTTTGGTTTAATTTGTGTAGAGACAATATTGCTAAAAATTTAAGGTAATTAGTGCTTAATTTTATCTTAAAATAGTAAATAATTTAATTCTGCATATTTAATAATTTAATATTACTTTTTGTTGCATTTATGATAAAAACAGTAACATTTGCAAGTAACACCCTTCCTTACATTATAATGGCATTGTAATGGGAACTTGGCAAAATATTGGAAACACAGCCAAATTAGCATTATTTTTGGTGACCATGTGGATGCTTCTCAAAATTAATGGAGAAGTCTCTGACGTAAGTGAATTGTTAGAGAAAGCAGTGGAAGGTAGTTGTTCAGATTATAAATATAGTGGTTGCTTCTAGAAACTTAGTTCCACTTCAGTTGCTGAAGTGTTCCCTTCAATATGTCTACCTACGACTGAGTGGTAGCCAGCATATAGCTTTTATCATTACATTTATGTTTGTTTAGACATTGATAGTTGGATCTGAGTACCATAGAAGGTGTGAGAACCTCTTGGAACTTTTGCATAAGTTTTACAGCTGCTTATTTTATATTTTAAGGATTGTTTTCATCAATAAATTTTGCTCTTGAAGAACTTTTGTTTTTAAGAATTGATATAGCATAAAATCCATGAACCCCACACAGTCTACACAACAATATTGTTTTAATGTTACTTATATGGTTTCTACATGCTACTTATAACATACAGAGAAAATAAATCTTATTAATCTGGGCCATGATTAAATTTTACAGACTAAATCAGAGATGGAACCAAAGAGCAACCACTATTCTCAGCTGCTACATCAATTATATGAACATTTTCTATGTGAATTATTATGTAGTTCTCAATATTCAATTTAGCACTTTTTAGTATAAGCTAGCATAGCTATTTTCAAGGCATCATAACACTACAAACCACTTTTGCTAGTTTATCTTCAGAAATTTAAACTAAGTATATTTTTTCTTACATCTAAGTATATTTCTTCTTGTTTTAATATTACATTTTTCATGTTGAGGATATTTTTTTTTAGTTTTTAATTTAGAAAGATACAGTATTATTCACAATGTAGGGTTTAATAAAATGGTTATAGCATAAAATACATTTATAAATAAAGGTTTTATTAATAATACATTAACAATTTAATGTGATTATATAATTCATCCATTATGAATACCATTTAACCCTCTCGCTGCATAATTATTTTTATCAAAATAGGTTAAAAAATTGCATATTTTTTTAATTACATATTTCAAATCTTCATTTTAAATCCACATTTTATAGCTAAAATATACGGAAAAAAAAATAGTAAAAGAGTTTTCTTCCAATACAGAATAATATCATGAAAACAAACTGGAATAGTGCAGGCTGCACAGCTAAATAGTCAGAAAAAAATGCATTCTCTTGGAAATAATAGGTAGTACAAATATTGCTACTTTTACTTTGGTTCACAGCCTTCTGTTAGTTTGTCATGCAGACAGTCCATTTCAAATATTTCCAGATTCGTGGGAAAATACATTTGGTGTATTCAAGAGAATGATGCAAGGGGAAAAAAAACTGGGAAACCCTGCTCCATAGTCTAGTCCTAATGGGTCTTCCTTGACAGGTTTTCTCTGCTGTTTTTAGAACTTTGACCAGTCATGACTTTCTTCAGAAACAACTTCACTGAATTGGTGTGAAAGACACTCCAGACTGCCTTCTGTGTCTTAGCGGAGAGTCTATGAATTTTGTTCACTTGACGGTGCTTCTCTGGCCAACGCAGGTTTTAACTTTTCTTCTGACAACTTCACTGCAAAGGCTGGTTTATATTGGGCTCAAAACAGAGAAATGACCTATACGGCCCATTCCTTGACGTAATTAAAAAAAAACTTTTACTTTGCCCATAAAAATTGTGGGATACACAGCGAGATGGTTAATATATTTATATGGATTTTAATTTTTGATCAATCATTTAATTTTTATGATCTGCTGAAAAAAAATACAGCAAGATTCTCTAAAAAGTATGTCCCATTCTGAAATTTTAAAATAAAACTAACAATTATTTTAAAATTCTTTATTAATCATGCATCATATTATATATATGTTTGTTATTTGTAGATTAAAAATCATTCTAATGTTAAACTAAACATGATCACATAAGACTTCAATGAATTATAAACTCTCTATTTTTAGATATTTTTTTCATAAATATAACAATTATTAATACTTGATTCCCTTGATATACATAACAAAAATAGCTCAACAAAAGTTAACATTGATTTCAAACTAAGTTAAAATTTTATAAATAAATAAAAGAAACTTTTATATAAAAGAAAATTTAGTAGTACTGGTCACAATGTAATATAACAAAGCCTCTTAACTTGTTAAAAAGAGAAAGTTAGATAAAAATTTTAAATTTTAACTCAAAATTTTCTATAATTTTGACGGATAAGTTTCTTTATCAATTCTATTTTGATCTGTACAATTAACACTCTTGAAACTGGAAAAATTGACAGAATTTGGTGCCAATCGTAAACATTTATATAGAAGTTTGGTAGTGATATTAAAATAAAGCATTTATTAATTTATCAACCATTTCATACAATTTTAGGAATGTGTCAAATTACATCATTTATCAATACTCCTGGCATTTCCTTTCACATGCCCCGGCCCGCCCCCGATAGTTCTTAAATGTAAAATAAAACTATCAATCATGGAAACTTAAAGAAATAAAATTGGTTTAAACAGGAAAAATAAACTAGAAAATTAGTTTTAAGTTTTATTTATATACTAAATATTAAAATAAAACTTCAACAAAAAAGTTTATTTTGTCACTAACCTGTAAAAGCATACCAATGACTTCTTGGGCTTTTTGACATTCAAGCTCATCATCCTTTGTTTCAGTTGATTCTTCTGTTACCATTTTGTTCATACTTTCATGGCCCCTACTGAGTACATAAATGATATTGTTTATTTCAATTATTGAAAAAAATGATAGTTTAAAAAACATTTCAAAAGAAATGTGGTACTTTTCCATTAGTTAGAATTAGACTGAATTTTTCCCATTCAGACAAAACCAGCCAAACTTAAAACTTAACGTAATAAAAATTCATCAGGATCAAATATTCTGATACCCAATAAACAGAAAAATACTAGAAATTCTACATAGGAAAACATAGACATACTGTACATTTCTAAATATTCCAAAACTTATTAAATTTCCATTATTTCAATCATAAAATATTAAAGAAAGGCAAATTTCCACCATTTTAATTAAAACATTCATTGTTTACATTCTTATACTTACATTATTCAAAAAATTAAAATAATTTATTAATTTTTTAAATAAAGCTTCAGGTTGCAAAATGCACCAGAAACTGATTTAAGTTAAATTAATGCTAAATAATCAACATTTTTACTGCATTTACAGATTAAAAATAACTGAGTAACGTAATTTTATAGTTCACAACACAAAAATCACATTTACTCTTAAAATTAAAAGCTCAAAATCTAAGGAAGCCTATTTTAAATTAAAAACTTTTTTTTCAGAGTTTTAACAACAGTTAAGTTCTACTTATAAATCATATGTGACAAAATTTTTATAAAATCTTTAAGCTAAATACCATTTACAGATAATGCAGTTTTATCTGTCAGAATTAATTTGTAATTAAATTGAATATTAAGAGCAAATATGTTAACAAATTTAAAGGATCTCATATTAGGAGCAATGTAATAAATATATTTTTTTTAACTTCACAAAAATCAACATACATAGATAAAAACCAAGACTTTCCTCTCAACTAAACCCTTTTAAATTATAATTATTGAACTATAATTAAATTATATTATTGAACAAATGCTATAAGTAAACTTCATAGGACAATCCCAATATTGCTTTATTTTTATTTGATGTTCCTGACAATTAAAAGGGAAAAAGACAATATAAATTTTCAAAATTTGATAATAAAAGTCGTTAATTCTCTATAACAGAAAAATTATTTATTATATGACGGCTCCTAATAAACGAAAATAAAAATATACACACGTCTTTCTTTGAAATGAAAAACTTTATGGTTGTAAGAAAATGACAAATCTTTTAACTAAAAATATTATTGAATTTAAAGTTTAAATTACCTGTAATACATTTATTTCAACTAATTTTCCTTTAAAAATATTACAACTGGTTTCTCAAAATCCTTTAAATATAGATATAATTGCTTTCAAATTACTGAGTTGGTTCTAGCGGCAAGCAAAATCTTCTTTCCAGTCCCTCAATATAGATGAACGCAAAGGAACTCGTATCATTTTACACAAAACTTTTTTTAGCCTCCTTAGATTACGGCACCAAACAAGGAGAGGTCCAAACATTTTTTCAAAATCTTCAACCGAGTTTGGAAATAATTGACAAAAAGCTTATTAATACAATGTGAAGATGATAAATGGTTTTGTTTACATTGGTTGGTCAAGAAAACACCAACAAAACAATCTTTTAAAACTTATTTCCAATCAAGATGGCGTCTAAGGATTGTCATAAAGTTATTCTTAGCGATAATAATGAAAGTCAGCTATTTAAAAGTAAAATTAATATTTGCAAAGTTCCTTTAATTGCTGTTTAATTTTCCGTAGACCATCAGACAGCTCGAAAATCCAACTTCACCCATCACTCCGACCTCAATCGTCAAGAATGTTGGGAAAAATTTACAATGAACGCCGGGAACTTACCTAGAAGGACCACCATGCACAGCGAAAGCAAGCAATCGTTAAAAGCAAATCTCTCCTATCGATATCGTTAGTTTCGGAATCGTATTTAATCGATATGGAATTTTATCCCCTTTAGTAAAGGATTTGGTAAGATTAGCTTCTATTTCCAAAGGCTTAAGATAGAGATATAGTTTTTGTTATATTTAGTATTATGTTTATAGTGACTTACTGTTGCTTAAATTTCTTAGGTCATCTTGCTACGATTAAATAATGTTAATTATTCGAAGGACCCTTAAGAATGAATGCATCGAAAGTCAAAATACTTCATTTGTTTTTTAAGTATGATGATATACTGGATCAACACAAATATTTTATTAATTTACAGATTGATTGATTTTAATTTACGTTACACTGTGAAGCAACATGAAAGTTCTTGGCGATGGACCACGTAATTCTTAATCACGGTCAGAAGACAAAGACGACACCTTCAAGCATCTCTTTTCTTTTACCAACGAGAAAACTTAAGCCTCCAAAGATTTTGACGCGTGCATCAGTCACTCTACATGGAGGTTCTTCAGTGACGTTTGGATTTGAATCGTCAGGGTCATGAGTTCATGACCATGACCACTAGGCTACCACGGCAGTATTAATTTTTGGAATTCATTAGAATACCTTTATGTTTGGCAACAACACACAAGCGCGGCAAAAACCGAAATTGCGATTGTTGAGCCCTAGTGTCTGTGCGTCAAAGATAGAAGTCACATTGCGAAAGTGGACGGTGTACTTTTAATCTTATCTTCATTTCATCTTATCAACATTGCTTTCGCAGATATATTGCATAACTAAAATGGGGTGAGTTTCAAGATTTGCCAATCAAAAAATATTCTTATCTAATATTTCAATATCCAATTATCTCTTACAAATAAGACGATAAGAATATTGAATCATTTTCTCTTGAATATGCTCTTGTGTTTCTGTAATATTTTAAATCTATTTGAACTGTCTAATGATTTGCTTACTGTTTTCTTAATTTAATATTATAATTATTATTCAATAATTTTTTGCAAAAACATTTTAAATACGTGGTAAGATGGGTTTTTTTGTACCAATTTTTTCAAGTGTAAATAATAAGCATCTTTAAATTTAGTCAAAAAATTTTATACTTTTAATTTGATAGTATTTTTTTTTTTTTGAAAGATCAAAAAATAACTATAGAACATGCATACTAAATATAGACATTCTTGTAAAGTTAAATGCGACATTTAAATATTTATAATAGATATTTATTACATGAATTAATTTGATTTGGGGATTTATGTCCGCTGCTCTGATAAATGATGTTCTAATAAAGATATCAAGTCCTTGTGGATATGTTGTTACTAATCTTACCCAATCGACAGTAGACAGTAACATCAGATTGAGGACCACGGAATTTGTTGTTGCAAGGGGTTAGTTGCATGCCTGTTGGTAACTGTAGCTTTGAGCACCACTCAAGTGACATTATGATTTGGCTTAGTTCTCCCAACTTTGAGGGAGAAAACCCTGGAGGGGGGGGGGGGGTGGGCGGGGGCTTCCCATCTTTTTTCCCCTTCCACCAACCTCACGAGGGGACATGTGGCTCAAAGAATATTTTGAGTGCTCCCATGGCGCAAAGGCACTATACATCTACAAACACCCATTCAGTGATTCAAACCCAGGCCATGTGGCACTGCAGTCGGCATTACTAACCATTATACTGGATGGGTGGTATATTTGTTGTGAAAAGTAATAGGTAATAATTGTAATGAAAACTGACACATTAAAATTCATATCAAACTTCATAAAATAAAAAAAAAATTAAAAAAGTTTTAAAGTGTTTGTGAATATTTATATAAGACTTTATTCATTAATTTATTCAATTTAAAAATGTGTATTAACTATTGTTGATTGTTGACTGTTATATTGTTCTTAAGCATTTTTCTTTGATTTCTAATCGGAAGTGTTTTTCCTTTTCGTAACTCAAAAAAAATTTTGATGCATAAAAAATGTACAGAATATCTACAGTACAAAGATTAAGTCAGAAAATTATTATTTTCATCATTAAGGAAAAGAGCTAGTATTTTTCATACCTAGAATATCAGGAATGGTCAAATTTTGCACCAACCACCAGTGATGGATTACTGATTAGGTAGAGTAGGCAATTGCATGAGGTTTAGGAGTAGCATGTTGTGCAATATAATTATTGGGCTACAGGGCCCCGAGAATTCGACTACCTAGGGTTCTCCATGTTGTTTAATCCGACACTGCCAACCACCTAAAAAGTGTAACCTAGCCAAATAGTTTTCATTCTGCAACTCTGCCATTGTTTCTCTCTTATTAAATTAAATAAGAAACTTATGAACATTTAGTCTTATGAATTATATGTATCTATGTTTAAAACTTCCAAATGTACTAAGCTTAATTACTTCAAATAAAATATGAATTGTAAAAAGAAAGATAAATCCTTGTGGTTTTGAAAAATTTTATTTTTTGAAAAAATATAATACATACAGTATTAATTAAAGATTAAAAATTAATTTCTTCGAAGTAATGTACGTAATTCATTTTTTTTTGTGTAAATTTTTAGTACATTTTATTTTGAATTATTCTCACATTACATTTGTTTAGGGAATGTTTAACTGCATTCTTTAATCTATTATTAAATTCAATTTTGAAAAAAAAATGTTTTTTTAGTAAAAATTATATTAAATTGCCTAGAAATTGGATACTATGCACTTAAAATAAGTTTTCTTAAATTGTGTTGCTCAACTTTTATTTAGAATTCTTTTAATTGAAAATAAATTGGTTATATAATTCCCCTATCATCGTTTTTAGTAATTTAACTGAATTATCAAATAAAAATTTATTTTTTCTTGTTCATTATTTTTAATCTGTAAAATATCCATAATTCATTAAAAAGTTAAATGCAATTCTTCAAATTGAATTTGGTAAACACCAACCATTAAGTGGTTTCTTATCAGTTGACTAGATATGGAATGTAGTCTGTACGCTTGAATCTTTAAAAGAGATAAGATAAACTTTTGCTTGGATCAAAAACTTTGCTGCCTTGTAAAAGGGAAGCATTTTCCTGTTTTCTTTTCTATAAAGTACATGAGAAAAATTTAACTTTGTGTTTTATTCATACAGGTAGTAATATTTATTTGTATACTTTTAATTGAAGACTATTTTATAACTTTTTTTTCAAATGCTTTTAATTTATTTAATATCATTCTGGTTTTGTTTAAAAAATTGTGATGAACAGATTTGTTTACTTTCTTATTGTAAGTTATGTATAAAATTTTTAATAAAAATGTGTTTTATGAAAGCTTAGAATTTTTTAAAGCATATGAATATTTAGTTTGCAGTATTTATTTAACAATGCATGTAAGGTTTGTCCTTTTTAAAATTGTATTAAAAATATATTATGCTTTCTTTCTGGATGAAATAATTAAAGAACTTTATGTGTGGTTGTTAAGTTATTTCTTTATAGTTGCACTACCATACTAAAGTTCAATTAATGCATTTTAATCTGAGAATTATTTTTAAAAATTTCTTTAAAAAGAAATAATAAAATATATAGCAGGATTTGTAGAAAATAATACCAAATAATTGAACACTTATTTTGTGATGACTTTTTAATACCTGCCTAAACTGAGAATTTTTTACAGTTCAATTTCCTACTTGTCAGCTGATATGGAGATCTTAAAAAAGACATTGCAGGAGAGTGATCCAGAATTATATGACATCATCAGAAAAGAGAAGTTACGACAAAAACGAGGTTTGGAGCTAATTGCATCCGAGAACTTTACCAGCTTAAGTGTTCTTCAAACCCTTGGAAGCTGTTTACACAACAAATATTCAGAAGGTTATCCAGGCCAAAGGTATATTCTATATTATATAAGTATATGAAATACTTTGTACCCTTAATTGTTTTAAGTAAGATAAGATAAAGATATTAAGTTTAGATAGTGGTAAATAACATATGATTATAACATTCTCATTAGATTAACTTAAGGCTTAACAAAGATTGAAATTAACTTAAGGCTTAACAAAGATTGAAATTAACTTAAGGCTTAACAAAGATTGAAAAGACACTTTCATTTAAGAAAACCTGAAATATTTGTGTTAAATAAAACCTAATGTTTTTTATATGTACATAAAGTGAACAAATATTTCCAACATAAGCAAGTAAGATATATATTACCCTTCATATGCTTATTACTGCAGTTTAGGTAGACATTTAAAAAAATGTTAGAATTCTAATACAGTATAATTATAGCTTTTATGAGTGTTTTATTTTATAACTGCATTTTCAAGCAAAGAAGGTTTATTCAAATACACATTAGACACATGAATACTTTTAAAAAAGCAAGATAATCTTAAAAAATGTACCAAAAAAATTTTGATTTTCAAGGTTAACATTTTAACATGAGATAGCATTCTAAAGGGATGAGTTATTTATCTTTCATTTTTGCTGAATAGTAAGCTGTATGAGTTATCTTTATTTAAATATGATAAGTAAAATCAAGTATAGAATCATTCAACACGTGTAGAAGGATTTTCATATCAGGAAAACAATTGAAATAGGAATATTAGATTTATGGCTGTTCTTAATAAAAAATATTTTCTAAAATTAAGGATCCAAATGTCTTTTTACCTAAAAAAATCTTTCAATATTAACATATTCTAATTTTTTTTTTTATAAAATGTGATGTTATCTGTATGCTCTTTTTCTTTAAATGAAATATTAATGAAGGAATTATTGTTTTAACAAATTTATATCTTATTAAGATTTCCTTTAATTTAGAATTGTAGTTTTATTAGTTTTAAAGCAAAAAATTTTTTAAAATTTCAGGTACTATGGAGGCAATGAACATATCGATGAAATGGAACGCCTTACCCAACAAAGAGCTTTGGAAACATATGGACTGACCCCAGACAAATGGGGAGTGAATGTCCAACCATATTCTGGATCCCCAGCTAATTTAGCTGTTTACACTGGGATTGTAGAGCCTCATGGTCGAATAATGGGTTTGGATCTGCCTGATGGTGGACATTTGACCCATGGTTATTTTACTGAAAAGAAAAAGATTTCTGCAACTTCCATGTTTTTTGAATCTATGCCTTATAAAGTAAATAAGGAGACAGGTTTAATTGACTACAACCAGTTATCACAACTTGCAAATCTTTTCAAGCCCAAGCTAATTATTGCTGGTAATAGATCTTTGAAATTTTTTCATTTAATTAAATATGTATTTAAAATATACATTTACTCACTTTTGTAAACTATGCATTTATTTTTCAGGTATTAGTTGTTACCCTAGAGATCTGGATTACAAGCGCTTCAGAGAAATTGCAGATCAAAACAATTCATATCTTTTGGCAGATATGGCACATGTTAGTGGCTTGGTAGCAGCAAAACTGGCTCCAAATCCATTTGAATACTGTGATATTGTCACGACAACGACACACAAGACATTACGTGGACCAAGGGCTGGACTTATATTTTTCAGGAGAGGTCAGGTTAATTATATTTTTGAATGTATTTTTTAAAAAAAATTACAAAATTAGTTAATATGACTCAGCGTTATTTTACAGAAAAACAGATGAGATGCTAAGTATTTTTAGATGCAAATCTCTTAAGGGTATTTTTAAAAAACTTAAAATATCCCTCCCTCTTCTGATCTTATAGAATTTAATAAATAAATATTATAAAATGAAATAAAATAATTGAGTAAAAATAGACAAACATAAGTTATCCATGTGTGTAATAATAAAAGAAGCACAATGTTTTGACTAGCTAAAAAATCTCTTCAGATGCTAAATCCTAGTAAAAACAGATTTATAGGGTGTTGTCTTTAAATTTAGTATCACTGCAATTCTTTGTGTGACTTATATTTTTTTAAAGACTGAGAAATTCATTTACATTTCAGTTCTAATGATGCTACTTCTATTAATTTCTTTTATGCCATACATTCAAATTTAATACTAACTCAATTTTTATGGAAAAATAATTTAAATGCTTTGAAACATTTTAATTATTGTTCTTGTGTGGAAAGCTGTAAAATTTAAATTTGTAAAAACTTAAAATTTACAACATGAGCTAAGACCAATATTTGAATTTTTAGAGAGAATTAATCTTGTATTTAGATAAATAATTATAAGATCTATTTTTTCAGGTGTGCGTAAAGTTACAAAAACTGGCGAAGAGAAGTATACTCTTGAAAGTAAAATTAACCAAGCAGTATTTCCTGGACTACAAGGAGGTCCTCATAATCATGCAATAGCAGGTAAGTTTTAATATAAATATATAAATTTAAACTTATAAAAAATAATAATTTTTTTATGCTTCTCTTTAAATGAGTCTCCACAGCAGTGTTATCATTAATTTTTCTCATTATTTCTAACAGCTGTTGCAACTGCACTTAAACAGGCACAGAGCTCAGAATTCAAAGAATATCAACAACAAGTTAAGTTGAATGCAAAATGCTTAGCAAAGGAATTGGAAAATAAAGGATATACTATTGTAACAGGTAGAAAATATCTCTGTGCAAATTATTTTTTCAGTAAATCTTTCATGTCATATAATTTTTTTACTTAAGTATAAATTTTTAAATGTAAAATAAAGCAAAAGGCTGTTATTCCAACTTTTTCAGGTGGTACTGATAATCATATTGTGTGGGTTGATTTACGAACAACTTCAATTGACGGTTCCCTAGCTGAAAAGATACTTGAAGAAATATCCATTGCTTGTAACAAAAATACAGTCCCTGGTGATACAAAGCCTCTATATCCAGGAGGTCTTAGGTTAGGCACTCCTGCTCTCACAACAAGAGGATTGAAGGAAGCTGATATCAAAAAAGTAGCTGAATTCATTCATAGAGGTAAGTTATGATTCTTTAAAAATAGAAAGAAATTAATTTAATTTGGTTAACCTACTCGTATATCTTAATCAGAAATTTTCTAGTTGAGGAACTGATTTACGCTTTGGTCTATCTCACAAAAATCATCTAAAATAATGGAGGAGGTGGCACATTACATAGGTTTGAGTTTTAACATCCCAATGTAATGTGGTTGATCACTGTTAAGAACTCAAATGTAAATAGCACTATAGAGAAATGCATTAACTAAAAATATAGTATAGTTTTTAAATTCTAAAAAAAAATTGGATGAAATTTACTGTCCAACCTTAAGAGTTCAGTTGAAAGTTTTCTGAATAGCTCATATTCCAAATTAGTCCTGTAAATATTAGAAAGGTGAAGAACCATTTTGAGGGGAGCACTTAGTGCAAATGATTTAATGGCGAAAAACTTATTTTAATATGGTTTTCTCATTAGTTGTTTTTGATTTTTATATTTATCAAAATAAGATTAATATGTTATATTTTAAAATATTCAGAATGGCGTATTATTTTTGAACACTGCAAAGTAAAGGAATTGATAATGAAATACTTTAATCTTGGTACACTGCTTGATTTAAGATTGTAATTTGAATATTTAATGCATTATTGGAGATAATTTCAAGGAATATTGAATTAAGGAGTTTGACAAATGTGCGAAGAAATTTAAATTTCTAAAAAAATTAGTATAATTCTTTTTTTTTATGACTATACTTTTTTTTTTATTTGAAACTAGCAATTAGGGTAAATATCTCAGAACATTGGCAAGTAAAAAAATGTTTGAGATATTTCACATTTGGGGATTAGTTTTTAAACCCAGCTTTCTAAAATTTAAAAATCATATATGAACCCATTAAAATCATAATTTCCCTTAGAATTTATTAATACTGATCTCAATTTTGTTTAACTGCAATGATAATTACAAAAGTTTATTAAGGGAATGTTATTTTTTTAAAATTATTTTGCAAGCTCTCTTATCAATTGAAAAAAACCATAAAAACTATTAATATATGTTTATTTAACAAAAAAATTGTATATCTATCTTATGCAGGATGTAAATTAGCAGCAGAAATCAAATCTAAAATTGGGCCTATGACAAAAGACTTTAGCAATAAGCTTTCAGGAGAAAAAGAATTTCAACAGTCAATAAAGGATTTGAAAAAAGAAGTTGAAACTTTTGCCGAACAATTTCCTATGCCGGGATATGAAGAATATTGAATCAAAGAATTTGTAAAAAGATGTTTTTTCATACCAAAAATTTTATGTCTTTCTTTTTAAAAATTATATAATGTTGCTTATTTTAATTGTATAACAATTTTTACTGGATAATAAATGTTTTTTGCTTTATATATTATCAGTGTGACATACTATAAGAAATTTTTGAAACACAAAGAAAACATTCTTTTCCTTTTTTTTTTTTTTTTTTTTTAAGTAAAAAAAATAAAAAAAAAGTTTTATTCTGGATCAATGGTGTGCACAAAATATATATGTCTTGTTATATCACAAGGAAAATGTTAACATTTATGTAACAAAAATAGTGACTAGAAATTATTTGTACATGAATTGAAAGATTAGAATTGCACTTGTGTTTTGAGTTGAATCAAAAGTCATTATCACTGTCTACATGAGTAGAATTTGTTGCAATTTTCAAATCAGACAAGTTTTCCAGATCTTGATCATCATCACTGACTTCTGATCCATCATCATCTTCACCATCCAAGTCAATATCAGAATCTGTATCCAAATCATCCTATATAAGACAAAATATTTTTTTATAATATGCCTAACCATCATGAAATTTTTATATTTGGTATGATTAACCATTTATAAAATACATCATATACAGTGAGACTAAGCAATAATTATTCTCAGTGGTTTTAGAATTATGAGTTGAATATTAGAAATAAATTAAAATTCAGATATTTTAGAAAAGCTATTCAAATCACATGTGTAGCAAAAATGATCAAGAATCTTTATAATAAAGTTGATATCAAGTTATAGAAGCTTACATCTTTATCACCACCACTCATTGATCCATAAACTCTTCGATGTGCATCTCTTCGAACTCCAGAAGCTACAAATAAAATAGTAAAAATTTTTGTTAAATCTTATATAAGTATTGATTTATACAACCTTCATTTTAAAACCATTGGCGATATTCAAAATTTAATTAAGTTTTCAACTACAAATTTTAATTATATTCAGCACTATGCCTTTTTTTATGTTGGTCTCAACTTTTCTTTAGCATATAATTACCTCATAAAGTAAGCTAATACTTTTTTGGTACATTTTTTACAAAAGTTGAATGCTAACTGACATTTTAACACATTAACTACCACAGTTACTTCTCAGGATTTTTGTGTAAAAAGCAATATTTACAAATTATTTATTTTACAATTACAAAATTCATATTTACACTGATATACTATGAGATAACATATAATTGGAGTCCTAGGAAATAATGCAAACAACGAGTTATCTTGTAATTGGCAGTCAACATTTTATGGAATCATTTTAATCTGTAACACATATTTCCAAATGGTATTCTCATCATTTAAAACTTTTTCAAAAGAATTAACATTGGTAATACAAAAATTAAATGACACATGGTTTTCAAAACTTATAAATTCCCCAAAAAAATGTCTGTTTATTACCAATTGAAGACATAATTAACAAAAATATATCAATGTTAGGAGAAATTAAACTATCATAATTATAAACATAAATGCAATAATTTCAGAGAAATAGTATACTAAAAATTATAAAGTAAGCCACAAACTGATATTTGACTTATAAAATAATGCCCTTTCAAATTACAAAAAAAAAATTTTATTAGAAAAATTATGACTTTACAGTTATTAATAGTGTTAAAAAAACATCACTATTTAATGATAAATACAAAAATTAAAAATTCTGCATTCTTATGTTTTTAAAATACTTATTTTTAAATAAATATTCATGCTATTTGAAGCAGTGGTTACAAAGAGGGATCTTATTAAAATATCCAAAACTTATTTAAATAATGACAGCTCAAACCAAAATTTTTTTAAATGACAAAAACTGATACCAAGATCCAATATAAATATATTCAATACAGTAAATGATTTAAATATATTATACAATTAAATCTTTTCTTGATGGGAAGAGAAACTCATCCACGAATAATATACGATTTTAAATTAACACAGTTCACCAATGTACATTTTTATGCAAATTTTGTGTTTTAGCCCAAATTCCCCCAATTTTTTATTCTAATTTTGACAGTGTAATCAGTGACCCACACATGTATGAGTGACTTGGTCTACTTCATGGTTTGTTAACTTTGTATGCTGGAGTTATGGGAAATACCCGAATTTTATAACGACTTTTTTCTTTATTTTGCCGTACTTCAACTTGGATAGAGCATTTTGTTCTTCACTAAAAGTGTTCAATTTGTAGGATGCAATAAATAATTTCAATAAAGTTCTAAAAGTTACGTTTTTTTTAAAAAAAAAATTGATGGCAGCTATTAAAAAGATAATGTTGTAGGAATTGTGGTTTCAGTTGGACCAAGATCCAAATATTCAAATGGTGTTTTTACTGTCCAATACCTCCTGTTTGATATGATCAGGGTATTACAGCAGCATCGAAAATGTATGACATAAAGCAAACATTTAAATTTATTTCAGACCTCAGTGGAAGAAAGAAATTTTAAGAGTAAGTTTTGTGTAGCAGGATATCAAGAATTATATAAGCTTGTGACCCCCCCCCTGCCCCCAATAACGCACTAATAACAGATTTTGTAAGAATTAGTACAAACAAACAACAGAAGCCTTTAATAATGAACAAAATTCTTTATTTGAATCAAAGCGGACAGTTGTGCTAGACACATCTACAGAAGATAACTTTTTTGATCCAGTTAGTAATAAACTTGCACTCTTGTTATCAAATCAGAATGAATAGTTGTTTTAGTTTATAGTTTTACTTCTAACTTCTGTTTGAATTTTTATATGTTGTAGACAAAATTTTCATTGAAATTTCAATTTTGTTTTGTAATTAAAACTAATTGTTTTCGTTTTATAATTATGAAACATGGATTTCCTTATTACTTTTTTTCAACGATTTTTTGGGAAGATATTTAAATATTTTACACAACTTTTTAAAGTTGTGGAACATATCTCCAAATTTATCAAATGCTGCAAATTTTTTTTAAGGAACTTATTTACCATGTAAAAAAAAGAGAGTTGTGTGAGTGTATATATTAAACTGAATTGGAATGAACCTTTTTAAAAATGGAAACATTTAATTTTGTGTTATATTGTAAGACATTATATATAATTTTTTTTAAAATTGAAGCAAAAAATGTAAATTTTACTTTAAAAATAAATTTAAAAAATGTGTATTAAAATTTATAAAATTTTATTTTTTTAAAGAAAATTTATAGCATTCAAATGCATAATTTGATCTTGTAAGAAGCTTATGTTTACTTTCTAAATACCGTAAAATCCGGAGTATAATGTACACCTATACTTTCAAGCTGAATTTTTTTAATTTTTAGGTATATTCGCCATATAACGCGCAACCCCATTTTTTACAAATAAATCTGAAATATTAGTATACATTGCTGTTATGTTTTGAAATAATTAATTCTACATATTAACCCAGACTTTTGAAAAAATAGTATACTTCTAGAATTACAATTCTTTTAGTTTTTAAGACAAGTAATTTCTTTTAAATAAACTGTATTTCGATACATGTAGAAGCTAATTTTTTTTTTTGCTAATCTCTTTTGTTATTTTTAAAGCTATTGTTTTTATACCCTACATATAACGCGCACCCTTAAGTTTCAATCTTATTTTTTGTGTTCAAAGTGCATGTTATATGCCAGATTTTATGGTAATTAAAATATTAACTTATTCACTTGATTAATTCTTTAATATATATTCCTACATTGGGAGCTTCCATTTAACAGTCAACAAGGAAAGCTGTCCCTTTTACCAGTGCCAAGAATATCATTAATAAAAAGTTGAATGATCTCTCTACAAGACAATACCCTGAGAGAAATTCCAATAAGATCTAGTGGAATAATCTTAAAGATCTTCCGATGAGGCGAAGACGTAAAGCAGTTGCCAAGTTTCATCTGACCACTGGACATGACTGTTTCCTGAAACTTCTACATAAAATTCATGTTGCACAGGCCCCTTTCTGCATGCTCTGCAATTTTCGGGAGGACATGGATGCTGACCACATTCACCGCTGCCCAGCCCTAAAGGACTCCTCTTTGTGCGACCTTTATTGGCAAGCTAGGGACTTATTGGGTTCATTGAGTTTTCTCACCTTTTTTATTTTTTCCCCTCACTTTGTTAATGTTGTCTGTTTCTTTTTTTCAATACTTTCTTGTGGTGTAGTGGTCTGTAACCCTGGCCATTGGAAATAAAAAAAAAATATTCCTAATTTGAAAATTCTAAGTACATTTTCGAATGGAAACAACTGAAAGGAACAATAGTAATATCAAAGTAGTTTTACACAATACAAATCTACTTACGAGCTGGTTGTGGACGGCGAGGTTTTTCTCTTGGAGGGGCACTTAGACCATTATCATTATCTACATTAACAATTAAGAAATCATCCAAGTTTCCAGTTTCTTCACTTCTCAATAAATCATCTTGACGTAACTTCTCAACCATCCTTTTTGTGACCTCTTCTTTTTGCTTTAATAGTGCAAATACAATTTTATTTTTAGCTTAGGTAATATAAGCAAGTAATATAGAGTTTTGAAGTAACAAAATTAGGAATTTATATTAGTTTATGGTAAAGATTATTTCTAGAGGGTATAAAAGCTGCTCCATTAAGCTACTTAACTTCTGTAGTATCATGAAGACGAAATTTTACAGAAATTAAAATTTAGCAAAGATAGTCATTTTATACAGCTTTGATACGAGTCTAATATTTTTTTTAAAAAAATTAAGAACCAGTACTAATTACTAATTATGTCTGTTAGTGTATATTAATAAAATGTTTAAATTTTGTCATGATAAATAACGAGGGATAAAACTAAATAAAAAGAAGGGTAGAGAGCAATAAAATGAAAATGCAAGCCAAGTAAGTGAGATTCTCATATAAGGTATTTTTACCAGCATCAGTTCTTGCTCTAATCTTTCAAGTTCTTCCAATTGTTGCTCTAAATAAGCCATCCATGTATATTTCATTACATAGGTTTTGTATAACTCTTCAAGTTCTACTTCTAGTCTTTCATACTCATCCATGAATGCTGGTCTGTAATATAAAATGCAAATTATGCATTAAAATTAAATTTTAAAGATGCACTTTCCCTTATACTAAAAGATGAATTTCTAATATTTGATCAAATCTCCATTTTGTAATAGAAAAATTTAGATTTTAATGCAACAAATTTTAGACTACATAAAATTTTAAAAATAATTCATTCTCTTACTGAAAAATGATAAAATTTAAATATATATATTACAAGCACACATAATTATTTTTTAAAAAAAATAATATTAGAATTTGAAACATTTTAAGTAAAAAAAGCAAATACAAATACATATTTAATACAATGTATGTTTATAATTAAGAAAAAAATGAACATAATCATAAGATTTTGAAATTGAATTGAATGGGTAATAATACTAATATTAACAAGAGGAAAAAATGCCACAAAAATTATTCCTCAAATACCATATTTATAGGAAATATATATATATAAATAACTTATTTGAAGACATACACTATAATTGTTTGAAATATGAGTGAAATAAGTAATTTGAAAATCATTTGCAAGAGATTCTCCATGTATTAAAATGATACATGCTAAAAGTTTCAAATGAAAGGAAAAAGAAAGCATAAAAACAAAATTTAAAATATATAAGAGAAAATTATTAAAACATTTCAGGAAAGAAGAGAATAAAATTTATATATTTAAAATAAATAAGTGCACATTATATTTTTCCAATACATAATTAAAATTTTGTAAGCAGATGAGATTTTGAATTTACATTGCAGTACAAATAATACGAAAAATATGTGAAGCTAATGAAAGTGAACTGAATTTAAGTCAAATATATACTAACGATTTTACAAAGTTTTATAATAATATTACCTCACAGATTTTAGAGTTTGCAATCGTTTTTGATTCCTTTCCAAATCCATTCGTCTCTTTTCAATTTTTGCTTCTAAGTTTGCTTCATCTGCAGCAATGTTTTCAATCATTGTATTAGTCTTCTGAATTTCTTCCTGAAATTATTAATAATAATTAAACAGAACTTTTTATAATATAGTACTGATTGCTAAAAATTGATTACTGAAATAACTGTAATTTTGTGAGCATGAAAAAAAAAAAAATGTTAACACATAGTTTAAAAATAGGTAGAAGCTACAAGATAACCAAATATGAATTAAAGGGGAAAAAAGAAATATTTTATTTCTTTTTCTCTCATTTCTGAATAAATTAATAAAATAAATAAGATTTATAAGCAATACATATATAAATATTAGGAGGAAAGGTAAAATAAAATTTACTTCCAATCCTCTTGTAGCATTTCTTATACCTTGTTCGATTTCAGTTATATCCAATTGCTTTGATAATACTTGAGATCGGTTTTCCTATGGAATAATAAATTATACATAAGTGTAAGATATACATCAATAGTTTAAAGTACTTTTAAAACAAATCAAAATCTTGCTTATGGTATTGAATTCCATATTGGTTATAATTTCTCTTTTAAAATATTTTCCTTATGACTAAGCTGTGATAAGTTAGTAATTAAATTACTATTTCCTTTAAATTATCAAAATGTTATTTCCTTTAGTTTTCAAATCATTGTGTTCATTTATTAAATATTTTATGGAAAAGTAGAAAATTTTACATTTCCAAGAAATATTTCTTATACCTTATTCTAAGGTATTTTTTAAACAATTAGAAATCCTTTTGCACAGAAGGACATTTTCAAAATCATGCAGATTTACTGTATTAAAAAAAATCATAAAAAAAGAAACTTATACACATTACAAAATTTTACATAAAATTTGTTAAATAGAGATTATTAAAAAAAAAAAAAAAAACCACTCTTTATCAATGAATATAATACTTGAGATCCTATTTAGTTTTCACATTTTTAACAGAACATTGATTCTAAACATTTTAATATACTTACACGAAGATCAATCTCTTTCAGTAACAGATCATACAATGATGCTCCTTTGAGAGTAATTTCAGATGCAAGCTGACGAGTAACTTTCAAATCCCCAGACTGAAAATTTTAAACAATTTATTCAAAACAATAATTTAATAGCTCAAAATAATAACTAAATTTATGATGGTATCGAACAAAATTGTGGACATATCCCCACTAAAGGTAAATAATTATACTTTTGAGACCGTGAACAAATTTAAATATCAAGGAATGATGATTTCAAGCAGCAATGATATAAAAATTGAAAGAAAAAATAAGTCATCTACGGCTAATAGAAATAAACTAAAATCAAAACTAATCAGTTAAAAACCAAAATAAACTTTTAAAAAACCTTAATAAGGCCAGTTTACAGAAGTGAATGCTGGACCCTCAACAAAGCAGAAACAGACATGCTGTTGATCTTGAAGGGAAAGTCCAGAGGAAGATCTTTGGATCAGTGAAACAAAATGGTGTGTTTAAAATGTTACACAATTATGAAATTTATGAAAAATATGGCGAACTCAACATTGTAAAAATAGCCAAAACATCCTGCATTAGATGGTTGGGTCACATATTTCGATTTTAATGACTCATTTCCAACTAAAAGGATGAACTTTTTCAAATATGGATGAAAAACGAAAGGAAGACCATCCACTAGGTGGCCAGATAACGTTGGAGACTTAAGGAAGATGAACTGACTGGTGAAGGGCTATTATGCCAGACAGGGATAATTGGAAAGGACTTTCCCAAGACAGCCTTGGCCTGCAACAGGCTTTAGTGCTTAAGAAGAAGTTAAGAATAATATGACAAAATAAAACAAAATATAAGATTAACAAAAAATAATCAATGTGTAAGACTTCAGTTAAATAATGTATGAAAGTAAAGTGAAATTAATTGATAGCGATATCTTTCAAACTGAAATTATACAATTTTACTATGTATATTAATAAAAATTAAATATCAAATCAATAAAATTCACTTGGAACTACATACTTTTCCCATTAAAGACAAAAAAAAAAAAAAAAAACCAATTTCTAAAATATTTTTTTTCAAGAAATCATGTAAGACAAACAAGAAAAAAATATTTTATGAGATATCTTTCAGTAAAACATTTAGCAAATCAAGTATAATTCTCTGATTAAAAAAAATAATAAAATAAAATAACAATTATTATTCTTGTAATTTTTACAGGTAATATATTTTGATAACATTTAACAGTAAAAGAGAATGAACACACATCAATGAAAATTAAAGCTTCAAAGAAGCCTTACAGCCATAAGAATTTAGCGTAGAATAATTACTTAAAAATTATAATGTTATTAAGTTTTAGATCATATATTTCCAAACTCTTTTTGTCATGACTGTTCAATTATATGATAGAAAATTCCCACTCATATCTATTAGAGTAGTTTATGGCATCAAGCCGCTTAACATTTTTGAAGCAAGTAGCAACTCATGATAAAGTTTTTTTTTTAAATGGAAGCATGAAATGTTTTCATCAAATATTTGAAAACAGAATAAATCCTTGTTCTTTTTTTATTAGCATGCATTTAAATAAAGGACTTTTGCAGTCTAGATGCTTTATTGCTTCATTTGATAATACTTTTTGGAACAACAGGCTCATAGGTAATCAGTGGTTCTTAAAAGAATGAATTAACTTTATATTTGAATAACTCTATATTTCAAATATTCAGTATTCACTAACGACATCTCTTCTTAGATTTAGATATAATGGAGTAATACAATACTTTATTTTAATGTTACTTTATAATGTCACTTTAAAACACTTTATTTTGTACAACTTCAATCACTTGGCCATATATATTTTTTTATTGACAATTTTTAACAAAACACATCAGCACTAAGCATGAGATTGATTTCTAAATCATTGTTTTTTATAGATTTGAAATCCAGCCTGCATTGCTCTGTAAGGTATATCATTGTACAATGACAGTGAACAAGTCAACATAAACAACCACATTCCTGTATGAGCAACATAGGCTAAAACTATGGCTTTATTTGACTGTTTATTTACATTACACTTGAAGGTATGATGGCTATTAATGACAGACTTCATAATTTTGAATCTCCTTCAAATGACAACACACGAACTTCCATCCCATTCTTTAAATTTCCACACTACACCAATGGGAGGACTTTGAACCTCAACAGATTTAATATCCCTCAGCACCTATAAACAGCAAGCCTTTATTAGCAGACTCCTACCTACAAGTTCCTTAGGTATCACTACCACAGATACATACAACTAAGGCATAAATTATGGGAGAGAACCATGTGATTTTAAGCCAATCACTCAATAAATTGAAAAATATTAATAAATTTTCCCCAAATTGTATAATTATATACTAAAATAAAATTTAAAATATGAAATCAATGATCTGTAAATTAGAAAATAATAATGATAAAAATACACAATTAGGAGATCTTAATTAATATCCTGCATGTATGAAAATTTTATTATTGCATAAACTTACTTACAAGGAGAAAGAATTTATATTCAAAAAATAAAAGACATGAAAATTACATTTATCTAATTGATACTGGGAAGCAAAATCACGAATTTCATTGAATAATTCATTTGTATAGTTAAAAAAATTAGGTTTTTTTACATCTGTCTTGGTAAGTAATGTATTATTTCTTAATTTTCTTTAAGTTATTCATACATTTTCTCATAACTTATATTAGTTCAATTATTTTTGCTTATTATTAAACTATTTGCTTTATCTGTTTTCTTGAATTTGATTTTTAAAGCAAACATAATTTTTGCAAGATGAATTGAATTACAATACACAAAAGATGGAAATCTTGTGATAATACATGATTCAAAAATGACAGACTCAAATTTTCAATAACCGAAATTCTAATTTGAGAAATGAAATAGATTTAAGAAGTCCTTATAAAAAAGATCTTTATAATCATCCTTTTAAAAAAGAAACATTTACACATATTTAAGTGTTTTGTGAGTTTTACTTGATTTATCCATAGTTTTAATATTTTTGATATGATTGCAGTTACTCAATGCAACAGTTCACAGCAACTTATATTATTCAGAATTATTATTATGATAAAAAAACAGCTTAAAAATTATTAAAATAATTTATCACTGTTTTCTATCTAAAACTGTCCTTTTTGTATTCAGTTAAAACAAAATTGCATTTAAGCAAATAATACAATGAATCATAAAAAACAAAATTATGAATCAACTTACTTTAGATGATATATCAAAATTATGACTCATTCCAGAGTCATCATCCAGTGATTCAAGATCATTATCAGTTTTCGTTTTCATAGCTTCATACAGTAAAGATGTTAACTTCAAGAGTTCTTTGACGGCATAACCATCAGCCGTATATAGCTTTTTCGCATTCAGTTTTATATAGCCTTTAATAGCCTAAACAAAATTATACCTGATGAAATATTTGGAAATTAAAGAAATAACTATAAATGTTATAAAATATTTTAAACTTTTTAAATTTAAAATAATTTTAAGCAAATTAATATTTATTGATTGCTTTTTTATTATTAAAAAAATGCTGAAATATGTAGAAAAAATTAACGGTGAATTTTACATACAACTGAAAATTCATTTTGCAAACTTTTTTCTGGAACCAACCTGGAAAGTATATTGAAAGATGAATCTCTATTTAATGAATTTTCCACATAATGGCGATTTTTTTGACTTTGTTAAATAGAGATCCAACTGTATTCTAACTATTGATAAACAACTATTTAAGAATTTTTTTCTATTAATACATTAAAATATATGCATGAACAGCAATTTCAAGAACTATGAATTGTTAAACAGTACATTATTATGGAAACAAAAATATTGCTCATAACACAAAGTTTTGCACTGTTTTTTGCAAATATTAATGTGTGATTACTTTATAGGAGAAATATATAACTTGAATGTGTTGTCATTATCATTCCAGCAAAATGATGCCTCATTATGAATGTCACTCTTTTTAATGAATGAGCAAAGACAAATGTAGAATATGTTAGTCGGTTTCAAGACCAAAAGCCTCTCAAGGAGAGAAGGAAAATATAGATAAAGCCAGGTCTCCAACATCTTGAAAGTTGGAGCCTATATTTAACCCTTAAAAAAGGAAATAGGCCATCTAAGTAGTCCTCCTAAGGTATAAATGATCTCATATCTCAAAATTTTATGGAACAGAAAGTTTTCCATTAGGAGATGGTTTGTAGAAGGTTCTGCTCCAGTATTAGTGGTATGTCAAGACTAGGATTAATCTCCATATACCAGGGATAGGCAACTAGTAGCCTGTAAAGAGTTGTCATGTGACTGCCAAGACAGTTAGAAAACCTAATTGACAGAAAATGTTCTCTATATGTGAGTCAATATATATTTGTGACCAATGTTTTTCTTATATGAAGGACAACAAGGGTAAATATAGATGCAAGTTAGTTGACATTAAATTGCAGGCTTCAATGAGAATTTCAACAAGCAATCTCACTCTTGATTTAAAAAAAAATTGTAGGTAAGTGTGTTGAGGTACATTTATCACATCAAACTTATTTAAAATTAAATGTGCTTGCAAATAAAGATTATATGAAATTAGTACAATAAATAAATTGAATAAAACTGTCACTATTACATTTAATTTATATTTATTGATTTTTATGATACACACAATTTATACCTCTTCTCTGAGATTCAAATTTAATTAATGAATGCAATCATCTTAAAAAGGCACAGTCCTCTAGTATTCTCTGCTTTCACAACATGGCCCTCTAGCCAAAACAATTGTACAAAATGCTCCTTATAGGTATTATAGAATAGAGAAAAAAAACTGACAAACAATTTTATCATTATCAAGTCAAAAATATTCCTGATTGTGTAATCTGTCATGCATGTTAGTACTTTGAGTGTTTCTTAACATTAAAACTGCAAAGCAACATGAGGCGATTGAGCTTGTAATTTTAAACCACAGTCAAATGATGAGTAGAGCACCTGAGCTGATACCTCACTCTCCAAACTTCCTCATTATACCAACATGATGACTTTCCTCCTCAATAGATTTAACATGTTTCAACTGGCAGATATTTAAGCTAAACTCAGTGGAGCAACAGCCCATTAAGGGCCAAGGCCTTCTATGGGCTGTGTATGTGCCCTTCTAAGTTTTCATGACTTTGGGCACTGAGGTGCATACCCAGATGTTCCAGTCAGGTGATCAGTCTGACGTGAAATCCCCAGTGTTTAGTTCCCAAGTAAGCTTGGTACTCCTTTATGGACCTGCTGAAGGGATGAAAGGCTTAGTCAACCTTTCCCAGGGGTTTATACCTCAGAACTGTGGCGTGGAAGTGCAATACGCTATCATGCAACCACTGGGTAGGTTAATTGAATTAATAATCAACCATTTAAATCAAGAAATAAAATAAAAAATTTTTAAAAGAAATTTTGATTTTAACTGAATAGGGGGAAAAAAAAATGGAGATTTATAAAATACTTATGTTAAATAGATCTAATATTAAGTTTTATGCAAAATAATCTAAATCTTTGATCAATAATGATACATTTAATTTCACTAAATAATTTCCTATGAAATAATTAGATTTAACAATTGCTAATCCACAAATCAGGTAAAAAAATAAACATTAATTCTATTTAGAATAATAGTAATACAAGTAGAAAACAATCATCTTTACAATTTGAATTAGAGTAATAAATAACAAATACCATGAACTGAACAATAGATTTGATGAAAATCACTCTATCTTGCTCTGTATCAATATCATCAGGCAATTCCACATTTGGATCATATCTGAAAAAAAAGAGCAAAATAATTTTTAAAATTGTTATTCTTTTTAAATAATTGTACAATGGTTTCTAATGAGAATATCTTATACAGAATCAAATATACCTTTTCACAAGCCATTGAAGTATTTCTGCAACCAAAGTAAAATTGGGAAACCTAAAATTTTCTAAAGAAATCAACCTAGGATAGCCAAGAGCCCGCATCATTTCTGTGAAAGCTATAAAAATAAAAAAATTAAATACAAATAATTCAAGGGGAAGGTTTTTAAAGAAATTTCAAAATAAAAGTGAATTGCTTCAAAACTATAAAGTAATTGAATTAAATCAAAATTTTCAATATGAATTAAAAAATAGTTTGATAAATATAAAAAGTTGTTTTTTCAAACATATTATTTATCTCCTAAAGAAAAATTGATCAATATTATATATTCAGGAATCCGTCCTGATTCTGAAACAACTATTGCTTCTAGCTTGAAAAATTAATTGTTGTACTTGTAATATCCATTAATGTTTAACTTAATAATAAATAGTTGTTTCATGTAAATTATTCAATTGACCCTTTCTTATAGCTGATTTTAATAATCAATGCTAAGTTTAAAAATTTAATTATAAACACTTTATCATTGTTATTATAGTAGCACATTTTCATTGAATAAATTTTTTTTGTAATTAAATAGAATTTTTCGTCAGTTTTTCAGTATGTGCAAAATAATAATTTAAATGTAATATATATTAAGAAATTTAAAAATAAGTTATAAGAATTTTTAAATTCAATTAATTAAAAGGTTTCAGAAATTATGCACAAAATTATTTTATAGTAAAAAAAAGCTTTAATATCAAATACAAATATGGGTATTGATGAATTATACTGCTGTCCATTTTGCTGAAATAAAAGACATTGTCAAATGCTGTCATCATATACACATAATATGTAAGAACCCCAAAATGTTACCGATATACACAATTTTGAAACCAAAGAAAGTCACTAACAAAAGGTGACTATTAATAGATATAGATATGCAAAACTGATCGCAAGATTATCAATACATTATGCCAATTTATACATTATTTATATAAAATTTTAATCTATTTATGTTGAGTTTTCAGTGTATATTATATATTCTAAAATATTTAACAAACACGATCGAACTTAATTCAAAGTTAACATAGTTGTCTAATGTATTTTTACCAAATTTACTACATTTAGTAAAATAAATTCAAAAATTATCACTTCTCAAAGAGAAAAAATAACAGTTAATACAGTTTGAAATATAAAAAGAATAATTTTATTTCTATACTTAATCATATTTTTTCAACAATGAGTAATAACATTTAACAGATTAGTGTATATAGTCAACTATATTAACTACTCAATTAAATATAATAAACAAATGTAATTATTTTCATCAACTTACATCTAACATCTTTGTAAGACATTTTTAGATATTACTTTGTTAAGAAATTTCGAATTTCCAGGACTTTAGGATGTGATACTAATTTCATAGAAACTGAAAAGGAAAGAAATAAGTTTAAGAAAGTAAAGTATTAAATTATAAATAATAAAACATTTTATTTTAATAACTAAATTTATAGAAATATTATAAATAAATAAGAGGTTTAAACTTATACAAGTACATTAAACTCCTCAAATTTATGTCTAAGAACTATAGAAAAATTGAATCAATGAGAGTAAACTTTGTAAATAAAACATACACTTAAAAGAAGCAAAATTCAACTTCCAAATGAAATTACCAATCATATAACAATAAAATTTCAATATGTCAAAAAATATTTTTTGCAAGAGCAAACATACAGAAAAAAGTAAAATAGCAGATGAATTTTTTTTTTTTTTTTTTTTTTTTTTACGTTTGAGGAAGCAGTACTCATTAAGACAAATACATGACATGATAAAAAATACAAATAAATTTAATAGCCATACTAATTCACTGCAATGGTGCAATTTATTTTTCAAATATCAAAATGAAGGTGTTTGATTTAACTGAGCTTTCAATGTTGAAAACTGTCTAAAAGATTCTAAATTAAAATATTAATAATATTTGCGAAATTCATTCATTTTGTTGATTGATTGAAACATGAGAGATATGAAACAACAAAGGTTATCACCTTTTATATACTTTTCCTTACATTTAATAAATATAGAAGTATTTAAATTCCATAAAAAATTTTAAATACTTGTTCATATTATGATCATCACAGCTTTGTCTAAAAGTCTTACTCTTACATCCAGGGTCAATTCTGAGAGCATTTCACAGATTGTAATGCATATGTTAAAATAAAATACATTCTAAATTACTCACATATGTGTGCAAAAGTTTTCTCTCTCTCTCTCACACACACACACTGCACTAGCCAGCACCAAATTAAATTTCTGCAAAAGACATGGAGTGATGATCATTTTGCTGATGATCTAATTACTTAGAATTTCCTCTCTTTTGCTCACTCAGAATATCTATAGTTGAGATGCAACTCAAAATTTTAAAGTATTCTCTGAAATAAAAATTTTATTTGCTTTGGTAGATATTAGAGTAGATACCTTATGAGGTAAGCTAGTCTTTGTAAATATTAAAAAATCCACATTACCAATCTCTATTCCAAAATATTCTCAAGAGTCTCTTAAATTCAAAGTGAAATCAACTGATTATTGAACTAGGATTATATATAAAGGTCTTGTTAGTTAATGTGAGAACTATTTTAAGTGATTGAATAGACTAGTTTTTTTTAAAGATTATTAAATGAAAGTAACAGATTTTTGTGTGCTTCTGTGTAATCATCTATAGCTTCACAATTGGCTTATTATTATATAAGTAAATATTGGTTTTTAGAAGCATATGCCCATATAATAAAAACTTTTATGAAAATTATGATCAACTTTTGCTATAATTGAACTTTTACTGATTGGATCGGTATACATTTTTACCGTCAAAACTGAAGTTATTTGTGTTTACATAGAAGATTTATGAAATGTATTGCTCTTGGTACTGACACTATTCAATCCCTATCAATGTTCCAAAAAATATTGAAGATGTAGTTTTTATCTTCCTAAAGTATAATTTAAATTTATTGTCCTAGGGCTACTGAGGTGCAGTGGAAAAAATTTCTATTCAAAATAAGAGTTATATAAAAAAAACAATCTTGCTGTTTTTTTTTTTATATTTTTCAAAAAGCATTTCCCGATAAGCCTATTTCAAAAGAACAATATCTGGGTTTGATTGTGAAAGACCCAATGAGATTTGTAGAGCTTTGGTTTGTCCATTAAAAAATTTCAATTGATTATCTGACAATTTATAATATAACTAGTATAGTAAAATGTATTACAAATGCTATTTTCTTCATTGAATTAATGAAATATTCAGTTTTTCATCCCTAATATTTGTATGCCATATCACTTAGATCAGGGGTGTGGGTAGACTTTTCCAGGGTACTTTTAATTTTTTCAAGGTGTTGCGATCCACCTAGTGGCATAAGTGTGGTAAGCTAAGATAAGGTCTACATTGTAGACCTTTTTTGATTGTCTAACTGACGTTGGTTTTCTGTAAATACATTTTCTTTAGTATGCGTGTATTAGGTCTCAGTAAAGGCGGTCACCTCAAAATGTTTTGGTGGTCCCATGGTCAATCGCAATCGACTTAATGCCCACCCTTGGTTTAGATAAATGATTTTTTTTTTAAAGATTACTTTTTACTTCTTTAGTAGTGGAAATATTTTGTAAAGATTACATTTCATTTAGGGAAATATATATCTAGATATTTTATAAATAAATTTCATGGGAATCCATTCAATAGTATGATTGGAAATAAATATATTCATTTGTTTGATAATTCCACAGTGGAACTTTTATCTGGACTTAAGATTAGTTTCCAATAATTACATCATTAAAAATATTCTATCAAAGATATTTTGCACTTCTCTACTGCAAATATTAAGAAAACAATGAGAAAAGTAAACGAACATGCTATCTGTATAAAATGAGCATTCAACTCATGATTCCAAAGTTTCATGAAAATCATGCAGATAAATATAAAAAAAAAATGAAGATAAAACACTGCCATGAGATACACCATTCAGAATAACTTTTTCATTTGAGAGGCACCCCTTCCATCTAAAAAAACTCATGATCTAAAAGGGAGGTATTTATGGATCCAGTGTTACCAAGTTGCAGGTACTTATACGGTCATCTACATGTACTGAGTCATATGTTATCTTAATGTCTAAACTTTTTTCTCACCTCCTAATGGGACGGGACATCATGAAAATCCACAGACTTGGGCCAGGGTCAAACCCACACAAACTTGGACGAACAAAGCCAGCACCAAACCAACTACACCACCCAACTGGCTTAATGACTAAACTTTTTCTTTTTTCATTTAATTTTGCATCTAGAATGCTTTAAGTAAAAAAAGGTATGTTGCACTCCAGTTTTCTTTAAGATTAACAAATCCATAATGATAAGGATGAAATTCGAGTTCTATTGTTAGAAATTAAAAAATCTTTTTGAAAGTTTTTAAAAATAACGTTGAAGCTTTTTGTCCACATGAAGAAATCTTTGTTTTGTGTTTAAAGGGTTTCAGAATTGGAAGAATAATCAGACGCTTCTAAAATTGTGGCATTATTGTATTATCAATTAATAATTTAATGTAATTTAAAATATTATGTCTGCCATGACTGAAATTTTTTAAGCAAGTTGAAGGAATACGATCTACACCTGAATCATATCTCTGTATGTTTTTATAGACCTATATATAATTCAGAAATATGAAGTGATTTATTAAATAGATTGTTTTCTATGTAAAGAAATTCCAAAGGAAGCAATTCATGGGAAGTTATATTTGATGAAACACATCCCTAAAAATATTTTGGCCGGTATTTGAGGTTGAGTAATATATCTATTATTAGCATGAAGCTTATTTAACATTGGGTCCAAATTTTCATAAATAGAAATTCTTTTGAGGTTTTATAAAAAATTCTTGAATCAGATGCATTTATTATATATTCCATTCCAATATACATTTTTTGCCTTTTTGACAATGAATTCGAGTTTGCTGGAGTATTGCTTGTATTTAATCCTTAATAATTTAGTCTAAATGTCACATATAGCCTTCTGAAATATTTTTAATTCTAAAAATTCTTACAAATGATATTCTACCATGATCGAAATGATCAATAGGATAATCAAATTTCATGAGCAACAATTTTAACTATCCCCAAAACAATATCAAAAAGGTTTATTTATAATGCTATACTCTGGGTTACTTAATGCAGATTGTGTTTGTTTCTTCATTGAAAACCAAACAATTCTTTAAAATTCATTTATTGGACTTAAATAATGGGAATTCTACAATGATATGATAATGACCATTTCCAAAAGTACATTCTAATGCATTATTATTTGTAAAACTAAAAAAGAAATAACAAGCAAATTGACAGAGAGAGATCTTTGAGAGAGAAGTTGTATATATTGCACTTCTTGTGTTAGAACAATGGTATTAAGTACAAAATAATCTGTAAGTCTTTTAAAAAAATCATTACTGTGCCTAGAATTAAACACTTGAAAACAATTAAGGTGCCAAATTGGAAACTCTTAGACAAGAACAGGACAGCATGGAATGGAATAGAATTCTGAGGAAGGTCAGTGCCCAGCTGGAGTTGTTGCACCAGTGAAGAATATCTAAAGCAGAGGTGTAAAACTTGCGGTCCAAAATGAGGGCCTGGCCAGTTTATTGGCACACAATAATATATAATAAAATATCAAAAATTTTCCCAAAATCGGAAATACAGTAGCAGAGAAGAGACGTTGAGTGTCGGGATATAAACATTAAATTTTTCTTGTTCTGGTTCGGACTTAGAAAAGCATACACCCTTGGTACAAATTATTTTCGTAGGCGATATTTGCGCGATCTTGGTAACCCTACTTTGATACACTAGATACGGTAAACCAAACTATTTCAGGAATTTTCATATTTTGTCGGCGGACACCTCAAATTTTGTCGTTGGGCATTGGGCTGGAAGTATGACTGCGTGTGTGAGTGAATATATCTAAGTACTTTTTACTTTGTTGAACGCAAAAGGTAAGAAAGAATTGATTTAATGGTGCATGAAGGAAGGAAGGAAGGATTGATTACTTTGAATTATGAATGTCCTAAATGTAATGAGAGAATGAGATTATACAAATGAAAGAGTGCTGTTCTGGATGGAGATGTCGAATAGGTAGGCTCGACCATTACCTTATAGAATATATATGGCGGTGCTCCCACGGTCATTTGCTTAGCGATGAGGCCTTAAAGGCTTTTTTAAAATCTGCTGTATCCTCCACTCGGAAAAGATCAGCAATAAGAAAGTATATAAGTGCTGTTTCTCAAATTTTTATCTTAAATATATTTGATTAATTTATGTATTGTTTGCATATTTTTTCATTATACACCCACCTTGTCCCGCTATATTCACTTACACCGCGATTGTTGGTTTTGCCTGGCGCCATCTTGTTCTCACTTGGCGCTCTTTTCGGATTGTCACCAAGGGTGTGGGCTCTCCTAGGATTTTACCCTTGTTCTTTGATATATATGTTTATTATAATGTATTATTCGAAATAAACCTACATTTCTATGAATATGGTTTTTTTTGTGGCCCACCCAAAATTAAACCTTGTTTATTTGGCCCAAGTTAGCTTTTGATTTTGACACCCTTGATCTAGTGTTACGATCAGTTCTCTATATTGGATGATAAAGATTACAATCACCAAAAATAAAGGCCACATTAGTCAGATTCCAGAAAAGATTTTATAATTAAAATATTTAATTCCTGTAAAAGTAATGACTGATAAAAAAAGAATGTTACTGAAATTAATTTTATCTATTGGTATGTCCAAGTCAATTGGAAGATCTGTATAGAGAAACTTTTGAGAACACATACATATTTTGTTAATTCTTTTATGAAGTTTCCACCTGGACTGTTTTGTCTGTTTAATCTGAAAAGGATTTCTTTATGAAAAAACATAATCTTATCTCATTAAAAATGTTTCTTGTATTATTCAGATACTTGTCCGTACATAGAGAGAAATGTTTAACCAGATTTGTTTTTTTAGGCCTCTACAATATTGAAACAAATTTTTAAATTCAAGAAAAAAAAAGCAAAATTAATAAATTTACATCTTTCTTTTGAGAGGAAAAAATAAAATTTATGCAGAATAAAAGAGTGAAAATTTTTAATCTACAAAACAAATAAATAGGAAAATGAAATTTGTATATATAGAAAACTATGTTTCACATTCATCTAGTACTTATGTTATTAGATACCTTACCACCACTAGACAAGTGATTCAATATTTTTTATTAATGGTGCACTTTGAAGCTGTACATGGGCTAGTGGCAACAGATCTCGTAAATTTGAAACTTGGTTAAGTGAAAAAGTGACACTCTATTCTCCAAACTTTCACACCATATCAATATGAGGTACTTGAGTTTCAACAGATTCAATATGCATCAGCTTTTTTCCTAGGCAGATCTTTAGTGACATGAGAACTCGAACCGGTTCAAGTGTAGTATGGGGGGGGGG
>BMAV01027330.1:131462-193672 GCA_019973955.1 Trichonephila inaurata madagascariensis
ATAAATAAGTCGTAGAAAAAAGTAAAAGATACTATATTACAGTTTCAAAAATTGTTGGAAATTATTTTGCAATTTCTTGCCAAAAATCTTCTAAGGACTTCGATTTAAAATCAATTTGTAACCCCGAATCCTCTGATAACTCAATTTCTTCTGTGATTTTAGTGGTAAATGAGTGGTATTTTCAACGGCAATGGTTTTACAATCCATATAAATCCTATCCCACTAATAATCAAAGGGAAATAATCCTAAAATTTTAAGCGCCCACAGCTGCAAGTCACGTGACCTCATATGGGATCGAGACCTCTAGTTTAAGAAACACTGGTGTAGAATAGTGAGGCTTCTGACCATGAAACTGAATAAAAAAGCAAAAGTCATACAGAGAGCCGAGTCGTCTCAACCAGAATTCATTTGACTATCAGAAGAGCAAAGAGCATTACATCTACATACATTGACGAATTATCTTGACCTCAAAAAACAAAAGCCTTGGAAAGCCATGGGTTACCCTGACCACTTGGGTTCTATCCCGAGGCACCTGGACAGAGCCAAGGCTCGCTTTCGCCTAACCACCTGAAATGACTTTTTGGGAATATACCTCCAATGGCTTGGCCTGGCTGCTTACGAGGTCTGCCCGCTCTGAAGTCTTGCCAGGATGAATAGCGACCACTTGCTCCAATGCATTGAACTTGATAAATACCCGACTGACGACATCGCCAGTCGGAGATTTGGCGTCAAATGGCCAAGAAGCCAAGCACGGGTGCGTTGGATAAATAAAATAAATAAAAAATCCACCCGAGTCGTAGTGTGTGTGTGTGGTTTGTTAGATTGGGATTATGCCCTTCACATTTTAACCACGCCCGGGGGGGGGACTTTTGGTGATAAACTTCTTATTTTTGAATCTCAGTCTAGTGAAGAGGATAAAACTTGAGTTGACACCCCATACACCAAACTTTCTCACCATTCTCATGTGAGGAATATTAATCTCGATAAATATATTTAACATCAGCCCTTTATAAGGCAGGTTTTCAGTTGCATCATAACTCCACCCTATAACATAGTATGGAATTTAGGGTAGTAAGGTCAAAAACGTCTTAAAACTTCCTGAGCTCTTTTACTAAAATAAGCTCTTCCTGCAAACCTTTTAAGTAAACAGTACGTTTAAGCATACGTTTTCAAATATTCATACAAAGGATAAGCCGTAACAAATAAATGTCCGTGACTCCGATAGCGTACACAGACCTCTCTAACGGGGGTAGGTGTAAATTATGGGGGGAGGGGTGTAAATTATAAAAAACTCGTTGGCAAAAGTACCGAAGCGTAAGCTTTACGATAAAAATTAAAGATTTGTTGGTCTATCCCAGAGGTGGGGCACCTGCAGCTTCCGTGAGTTTCGTATGTGTCCTTCATAAAAGCTAGCACCTGTATTAATTAATGTTTAATAATATAGATTACAACAATTTGCAAATCAATGGAATTAAATAAAGAGCGTTATGAATGTATGTAGGTTTCAATGATTACTTGTGGGAATAGCCGATTGTACGTTTCAAATGTTAGAACGCCACCTAGTGCAACATGGCAACACTACCAAACATGTTCATTTGGAGCAGGGATGGCGAATCAATGGCCCGCGTGCCATTGATGGCAGGCGACACAATATTTTGGGCACACCACCGATCAAAACAGTGTGCATTTTAGTTCAAAGTAACAAGGTTCACTGTGAAGTATTACGAACAAATCCGAGTGATCGGTCACGGTGCAAGGGGCAGTGGCAATCAAAGAATTTTCAGTGAGATGTTCTCAATTCAAAGAATGATCGAAACGCTCAAGTTTATTATGTACCCTGATGTGACTTCATTTGACAAACTGATCTTGCCCCAGTTTGTTTGGAAATTAAAGAACTTAAATTCAATCGATTGACTTCCAGTCTAGTTTAATATGGATTCAAAAATTTGTTGAAACAAAGGAAAAAATTGGAATTGGTTGAAACAGAAAGATTAACAAGCAATATAAGTAAAAATGCCAATAACGAAATTTTGGAAACATGGAATTCAATTCCAGATTCATTTAACTGTTCCATCAGAATCTGGGTCATGATGTTTTATCCATATTTTCATCTACCTATGAATGAGAGCCATTATTTTGAGAGATGAATATCAATAATAACTACCTTAGAAATCTTTTGGCAGATGTGACTCCAATTTAACATGCATTCTGCTATCTTACACAAAAATATATTACTTGCATCTAACACAATCCTAATATAAGTTATTTGTCATCTAATCTGCAATAACAGAAGTCACACTAATGTTACTTTATAATTTGAATTACACGTATAGCTAAAACATTTACTACTATAGAGTGCAAAATGTAATTTTTCGTAGTAAATAGTTCTGAGTTGTTAGAATTAAGTTTTAATGTTTTCTAAATAATAACGAGTCAAAATTCTTTGACGGCTCGTCTATACCTCATTAAACATTTCATTAGCAAAAATGGCTCGTTGATCCATAAAGGTGCGCCACCCTTGCTTTAGAGGATCAAATAAGGCTTCGCGTTATGAAGCTTGATCCAAATACAGGATGGTTCGCAACCAGATTGACAAACTTGCAGAGTGTGTAGGGGGTACAGACACAACTCGAAATCACATAGGAATGCAGGATCGTAAATGCCGTAGTTGCGAGCTATGGTACAAAGAAGCAGAAAAAAAAGAACTAAAACAGCAGTAAATTCCAGACGACCAGAAGTCGTCTGGCAGGCCTGATACGGTCAGAAGTCGCAAAAGACGACTTTCCAGCAAAATCGGTGGTCACGAAGTCTTCCATCCAGCGTCTTCTACCACAAGACTGCTGGAAGGAATCTTCCAGAATCAAAGAAACTCCATTCAGTGCCGCTGTCAGGCCTGCCAGACGACTTCTGGTCGTATTTTCGAACACTTGTAGCAAACCTTTCAATAAAATGCTTTATGGTCCATTAATGTGTTGCTTTTTCTGTTCTTTTTCTCTACTTCTTTGCTACATAGCTTGCAAATGTGGCATTTGTGACCCTGCATTCCTATGAGGTCCCGAGTCATCTGTCCCTACACACCCTGCAAGTTTGCCGGACTGGTAGCGAACCACCCTGTATATATATATATGCTTACATAAATAAAAATACCAACAGCGAAATATAAAAAGTTACAAAGCCATCTATGAATTCAATAATTTTATAAAAAAAGTAATGATCAATGATAAATGTTATAACAAATTTTTACCCTTATGCGAATATAAAAATATTTTATATTGTAACTTTTTGTGTCAAATAATGACTAAATAAGGATTTAATTTTTTTAATAACATTTCTGTATAATGCATAAAATTGTTAAATCTATACAAAAACTATAATAATTTTATAAAAATCGCATTTATTGGTACATCAACCTATGAGGCCTCCTTTATTTCTACTTAATTTACATGGGGCCCCTAATGGTAAAAAAGTTCCCCACCTATGGTTTATCCCACCCTTGTATATACCACTGTATGACTCACAATCTCAAAAACTGATTTGACCGACTGTCATCTTTTGACTAAATGAGTAATTTTGGTGTATGGTCATAAACTTAGCCCTAGACACAGACGATAGACATGATATAAAAATGCAGTAATGCCACTATTGCCAGTTGGCATTCAGTTCAAAATGCCCAGTTTTTCGGGAGAATATGTCAGGGAACAACATTTGACAGTTAAAGTTATTCGGATTATTATTCTATTGAAGTCGAAATGAGGCCCTCTTCGAAGCTGAGGCTCTTGGCCCGGCCTAGTTGACCGATGCCTTGAAACGTCCTTATGGTGAAATTCAGGTGTATCCTCATCACAACATTGTAATTCAAAATTGCGTATCCAATAAATCTCGCATGTAGCTTTAAAGTGAAGTTATTTCGACAATCCAATCTTTTCTCTCTAAAAATCACTACCGATCAACCAATGTTATCAATCATATATAAATTCCTAGGTAATTTTTAGAGTAATTGTTTGTGTATTAAGGTATTTTTAGAGGACACATAGACTTTACACGTAAAGAGTTTTGTATAATTTGAAATCTAATAATTTAAAAGCCAAGTTGCTGCCTGAGCACATGCAACGAAGATAGTTGGATTTGAAATCATTCGATTTGTTGTATTAATTTTTGTATTATTTCCGATGGCTCAAAGCCTTGAGAAAATTTTTTATCATAAAAGTAAAGCTTCTTATAAGCCAAATGTGACGTTATATCAATATACATATTGCTTAGTACACATTCGAAGAAGATTTTGATAATAACCATTAAAAAAAAAACCCAAGTATAACATAATTTTCGTTACACGAAGGATTCGCTTGGCCATGATGGATGAATACATGTTGTTTCTTTTAAGTTATTGATATCTAAATTCTAGCGTTAAGATCTCAATTGTATTGAAAAGCATTCTCATAGATCTCACCTTTTGATTTAGAAAGGACAAGATTTGAATTTTTAAAATGGAAATATATTTATCTTTTAGGCTTTCGTGCACCCCCCCCCCCCCCATCTTTCATCGGAGCCGATTAACCCACAACCCGTTCTTAGCGAATCTCTACTCAAAAAAAGATAAATGTTTGACAAATTTCAAATCCTAAAAGAGTTCAAAAGCGAGGATTTTATCTGTCTATAATGCCCCTGCCACCATTCTTAGAAGTCAATATTCGCACAACCCGTTCTTTACGGATCATTATTTAACGAAAGAAATACGTTTGGCGAATTTCAAGTCTACTGATTTGATAGTTCAAAAACAGAAGTTTTTTGTTTGTAACGCCTCCGTGCTACTCCCTTGTAGAGTCGATTTTTGCAAAACCCGTTCTCTTAGTGGGTCTATTCAACAAAAAGAACATGCTTGCTAAATTTCAAAACCATAGTTATAATTTGGAGATCTCCTGATGAGTGAGGGAGTCGCTTTTCTCCTACATACAAAAAAATAACAATGTTTTTAAAACTTAAAAAGAGCATTTTGGGTACATTTTAACATGCTCTATGTATAATATTTTCAATAAAAATGCGTCATAATTTTAATTTATATTCTCTCTTAATTACGGTTAAATAATTTTCGCTTTCCCCTATATACTGCAATGTCTGTTAAACTTTTTCCTAAATTTATTTTATGAACAGGAAAGGGAGTAACAATGTATTGCAAAGACCCTTTGACAAAACAAATAATTTAACAAAGTTGAAAAAAAATAAGTTGAAAAATGTTCTGCCTCATTGTGAAATCTTCCATCGGACGATAGATTGACAAAATTAGTACCTTTCAGCAAATCTTTTTGTTTAGTATTGCCTTAACCAAACATTAAAAAAAAAAAAAAAACTTTCTTTTTTTCTACATTCTTTTAGTTTTTCGAAATGATTGTCTGTTTCAAATGTTTTCAGGTATCAAACTGGAATGCATTTTCGGATTTCACACCGTTGACCTTGAATCTAACATTACAAGTTAAAAAAAAATGTGTTCTTATTTTTAATTTGTGAATTTATTCCCATTTATCTATAAATACAATCCTCGCTGTAGAGTCGTTAGTACTTGAAGTTAAAATCAGTGCTCCCCGGAATCGACAGGCCTGGATCGGGTAAAATCTGTTGTACTCAAGGGTAAGTTACTAAGCGAATTAATAATTTTTTTCTATTCATTCTATTTTAATGGGGAATTTTATTGCATTGAAAAATATTTCTCAAATTTCATATTTTTGACCCAGTAAGTGGCAATAAGTTTGGTTTCTCAATTTATAAAAGACATTCATGTGAAGAAAAATGCAATCTAAGACTAGATCATAGTATTAATTAGACTGGTTCCATCTTTAAATTATTAGACTTATTTGAATAAATCGGAAAATTTAAACTAAAATTAGAAGCACACAAAATAATAATATTAATAATAATAAAAACCAATCCAGTTTGACAAACTTCAAAAACTTATATCTTTATGTTTTATATGTTTTACATTTCAAAACTTCTACTGGATGCAATTTGCCTCTTATAATTTAATCTTAACTATTTATATAGGAAGTTTTGTATATATGTATATCAGACATCGAAGTCCAGTGGCCGAGTAGTAGCGTATCGCGCTTCCACACCACAGGTCCGGGATCTATCCCCGGGCTGGGCAAGGTCGACTCGGCTTTTCATTCCTTCGATGGATCGATAAATGATTACTAAGCTTTCATTGGGACTTAGTTCTGGGGGTTCACGTCAGATTGACCACCTTACCAGAACATGTGCTGATGCACCTCAGCGTCCAAGGTTACGAATACTGAGAGGAGCACAGTAAGCCCTGGCCCTCATGGGCTGTTGCACCACTGAGTTCAGTTTAGTTTAGTATATTTGGCATCAGTCTATTGACATTTTCTATATACATAAGTTTCATGTTTTTAATTATCGATTTTAGAGGTTAAGCTCCTTCTGATTTGTAGGATATATAATCTATATGTCTATGGTTACTTTGGTTATATTTACAGATTAGCCGTTACCCGCGCGCTTCAGCGGGTATTTCTTGTGATGCTGTACAAATATATAATGTTTATGTACATGTATAAATTACTGATAAATAAGTACCTAGCATTAAGCATTCAATTGTATTAAAAAACTTTTATAATTACTTTTATAATACTTTTTATTTAAAAAATACAAGACCTGAATTTCTAAAATTGAAGTAGAATGATCTTTTACGTTCCCCCCTAAAGTAGATTTGCTCGAAATCCATTTTTAGTAGATCTCTACTCAACAAAATAAATATTCTTTCTGAATTTCATGGCTAAGTCTTATAGCTCAAAAACGGATTTTTTTAATCAATATGCCCCGTAATCACCCTTTTCATAAGATCTGTTCTTAATGGATTTCAATTCAACAAAAGAAATATATTCATCAAATTTAACGCTTGTAGGTCTAATAATTCACAATCTAGAACTTTTTTCTATAATGCTCTCATAACTCTCATTCGGAATCAATTTACGGAAAACTCCTTTTTAACGGATCTCTACTCAACAAAGGATCTCTACTCTACTTACCAAGTTTCGCAGGTATAATAGTTCAAAAATTTGAATATTTATCTCTAACGCCCGCTAACCCTTAGCAACCCCTTGGGAATCAATTTTCAGAAAACCCTTTCTTAGCGGATTTCTTTTTAATGAAAGAAACTTGCCTGCCAAATTTCAAGTATGTAGATCTAATAGTTACTGAAATATCGTGATGAGTGAGTGAATCAATGAGTGAACAAGCGAGAGAGTGAATGAATGAATGAATGAGTGATTGAGTCGCTTTTCTCCTTTATATATATAGATAGATAGATGTTTTTAATAGTGATACTATAATTTTTGACAATTATAAGAAATTTCTGTGTGATTTTAGTTAATCTTAAAAGAAAAAGAAAATATATCTCTGTTTTATTAAAATACAGAGAAAAACTTTACTCATTACAAAAATTACTTAGAAATCAAATTATCAAAACCGTACTTAACGAAAACTATTTAACAGTAAGAAAAGCAAGCTTCGCATTCAATTATAGTGTACCTAATTGACTGTAGAAAATAAATTTAAAAAGTCAGATGTGTGTGTGTGTGTTATTTTTACAATATGTAAGTGAATTGTGAATGTTATAAAAGGTATTTATAATAAAAAATACTTAAGCACACACATTTTAAGAAGTTAGCGTTCGTTGTTTTTTCTGTAGAAAAACAAAAAAATTTAATGTTTACTCTTAACAATTAGTTATGATATCATCCAAACAAAAAAAAGATGAATCTGATTCTCCTAAAATGAAAAATAAGAATTATGACTTAGCAAAATTCATTAATCATTGTTTCTATCCCATTACATCAATTAGGGATGTCTTAAGGCATTGGCCAACTGGCCCGGGCCCTAGGTCTCGGTCACAATGGGGACCTCGTCTCGTTCTCGGTTTAACTTTAATAAGATGATGATTGGAATCATTTCAACGGTCAAATGTTATTTCCGGTTGTATTCTCCGAAAAACTGGGAATTTCGGTCGATATGTCAACTGGCTTTATGTGATGGCTGTCGTCCTTCCAATGTAAAAATTTCCAACCGTCATTCGATCTTCTGATTGAACTGGGTTTATAGTAGGGGCGCAGCTACCGCCGTATCAATGATACGGGGCCCCTAAGCTACAGGGGCCCCAATATGCGTAACATTCTGGCACTTTCAAATAAATGTCTTTTATTTCTTTTCCAAAAATGGGCCCTCAAGGAATTTTGATACAGGGCCCACTCAGGACTCGCTTCGCCAGTGGTCTATAGACTCAAATTCTTCAATGTCTTGCTCTTGCTCATGCATTTCTAGGAGCTTATCAATTGTCAACTGTTGATTGTGGGAATCCAGCAGACACATCCGCAACTTCCCTTGGAAGTCGATTTTTGCAAAATTCATTCTACTCAACAAAAGCATAAAGTGTCCCAAATTTCAAGCATGTTGCCCTAACTGCCGTGATGAATGAGAGGAGATATGATATGAAAATAGAGATATTTGGTACATTTTAAGAAAAATATGCTAAAATTAAAAAGAGAAAAATAAATTATTACTAAAATGGGGAAAAAAAAAAAACTCTTAAAAATTTACAAAAAAATTACATAAATGGGGCCTAAATCGTACCAAAAACTTATGCCAAAATATTCATATTTTTTTTTTTTTTTCAATTTTGATGTGTTTCTTTGCTATTCAGTTTCGAAATGACCTTCAGCATAAGGATATTTTAATTTTTACAAAAACTAGAGCCCTTTATTTTAGTTATATGAAATTGCTTTAAAAAAAACAGTGATTATATTCACATAAAGGACTGTAAATTTTGTAATAAAACAGTTATTGATAAATCTGAAGATAAAAACACTTCTATTATTATATAGAACACATACAAAGAGTTCCAGTTGATTATTTTCAAAACGTTTTGAGCAATCGCTGTCCCCGTTTGAGCATTTTCAAAAAAACACATTTCGAGTAAAACGCATTTTGAAGTATGACATCTTGCTTTAAAGTTGTGGCATCTGCTATTACTAAAACATTTGTAGTTTTTGTTCTAGTGAAGGAAAAATTAAAAACTTGGTGTTTTTATAAAGCTAATAAGATGATCTATAAAATAAAATAATAAAAAAACGTCAATTTTTGGCAAAATTCACGGTTTTAGGGTAGTCTGATACCTTCAAGAAGATACCAAAATAAAAAAATAATCCTATAATATGTAAATCTTGTAGCATACTATATATGCAACCTGATCAAAGAAGAAAATACAACAAACAATAAATACCATTTTTTATTATATAAAAGCAGTTTAATGGACTTTGTTTTCTTAGGATTGATTTGAAAAATTCTTCACTTGTATTTCATCAACCTCCCGATTTTGATATGAAATAACACATTCAATACTCTAATAACTAAAGGATGTGTTATCATAGAGATAAAATTGTTTACGTATAATTTTTCCACAACAAATTTATCAGTGTTTTATTTACTGTAGTTTTTGCTTTGTGTTTTTTAACTATCTAACGGCCTTCACCGCAAAGCAATATCTTAGATAAATTTTTATTTTTATTGATTCTCTTCCAATTGCTTTAATACTCCTTTATAATTCAAAAATAAAAGGATTGAGAAATATATTGGTGCAAGAGTTTACTCGAGTTTTTTATTTTCTGGAATTTTTCTTAAACCGTAATACCAAGATGAAAATTAAATTACGGTGAAAATCGCTTAACACGAAACTGAGGGGAGTGAAATATTTTTTCGTGTAAAAAGAATTTCGTGTTAAAGGATATTGCAAAAAAGAAACATATATCAACAAAACTAAATTTATTAGAGTGCATTTTATGTATATCAGGGGCAATAGCGCACGCAGGAATTTTTCAAGGGGGTTCTCCAGGGTCGCAAGTCCACCCTTCTTGTTTCATGCTCCTTTTGATTTTGTCGATTTTCGGAAACAAAAACAGTAAAAAAGTAATTATTGAATAAATAATTAGCATTAATTAATAAAATTAATCATAAATAACAAATACTTAATTAAATTTTACGTACTATATGCTTAGAATTATAAAAGAATCAAGTGCTTTGGGGGGGGGGCGCCGGACCCCCCGAACACCCCCCCGTGTGAGAGGGGGGGGCACAGATAAGGGGTGTCAAAATCAAAGACTAATTTGGGCCAAATAAACGAGATTTAACTTCAGATGGGCCGTAAAAAAAATCAATATTCATAGAAACGTAGGTTTGTTCAATTCCTACTATTAGCTCGCACTGTCTATATATTTATTTATTTATATATTTGTATATTTATTTATTTATCTTGGTGGAATTTTCAATCGTTAATAAAATACATTTTAAAGCGTTGAATTGAGCTGAAATTTTCTATACACGATCATTTTGGATGACAATACAATAATTTAATTATAATTAATAAAAATTAATTGATTAAAACTAATTATTTAAAGAATTAAAAATACAGCCACGTTGGCGACTTAGCGACCCTTTTGGCGACTTGTGTCAAAACTTGAAAAGGTGTTTTTCTTACGAGTTAAAGCATTCAGTTGGGCTGAAATTAAAAGGACAATACGATACTTTAATGATAATTAAAAAAAACTAATTACCATTTAATGTTGTGATTCTGTCCTATGTTTATACATATTTATATTAATTGTAACTATTTAATGAAAAGTAGCTAAAATAAAAATTTTTGTTGTTGACTTAAGTAGGAATTGACTTAAAAACTATCTTTTTATATTACTTGTTTTTAATAATACATTATATAATAAACGTATATAAACGAACAACAAAAATTCAATGCTTACGCCTTGAGACTTGACATCTCTTCTCTGCTACTATCTTTCCAATTTCGGGAGAAATTTTTTATATTTCATCATAGTATATTATTGTGTGCCACTATATTGGCTCAACAACAAAATGTTCGTAGCAGGTAGCGATTTGACACACCTGATGTACATATATATGCATGTATTTAATAAAAATCTCTGGAACAAAAACATTCACAAGAAGTTACTGAAATTTAATACAAAATTTTAAAGTTTTTTGAAAAACAAAACATTTATTGAATTTTTGGAAAATAATCTGATATTTTCTCCCTTGCGTTGTCTTTTTTAGCATCAAATTGTTCGATGTCATCCACTTTACTATTCATTTCACCATTGGAATGTACGTCTAAATAATTGCGCATACTTTTCATAATGTTCCTCATTTCAGATGGCATGGGAACAGGAGCTGCATTATTTATTTCATTTTTTTCATCGTAATCTGCATCATTGATATTTTTTTTAGCTTTGAACAAGCTCCAAATTGTCTTTGCCATAATTGGGGCTGTATACACATTATCATCATCTACTGCAACGAATTCATACGACGATGCAGTAGGATAATCCAATAATACAGAAACTTTCTCAAACTTCGGCTGGTGTTTTCTGTATTTTGTTCATTTCCAGACCAGACACTTTTCATGTTAAGCGATTTTCCTTTCGCGTTAAGAGAAGAATGCAAAAAATACGTAGTAATTTGTCGGAAACGTTGTATTATTTCTCGTTAACCGATATTTCGTATTAAGCGTTTTCGTGCTAAACGTATTTTATTTAATTCTTTTTCTGTAATTCCGGAATAATCATATTTAAAGTACTCAAAATTTTTAATTAAATTTATTTAAAATGGGAATGTTATATACTATATGTTTTTAATATATTAATAGATTAGATAGGTAATATAATAGGTAAAATAATTTAAGAATCTCAACATGATGAGATAAATAAAATCGCCTGTTCTTTCGAAAAATTAATTTTTCAAGGTGTTTTATTTGTACTTTTTATTGAAGGTAATATTTTTTATCAGTTTTTTTTATCAATGCATATTGCATTAAATGGTATAATTTAATCCAAATAATTTTGAAGTTTCCTTTGAAAAAAATACGAAGTCATAACCCTTGTTAGAAAGCAGCCACTTTTCCATACGAGCTACCTTTAATCCGAATGAGCACAAGAAGCGATTTTATGTATTTATATAAACTTTTTCTTAATTACTTATATCCAATCATGGAATCATGCAATGGGCTTTAAAAGAATATTGTAGCTTTTTATGCTTCACCTTGAAATTATCTTGATTATTTTGAAAAATATTGTGCTAACAATTAAGTTCCCGCCATTTTCTTAAACTTTTTTAAATGTGTATTTTTTTTTAAAAAAAATTAGCAACTGACTAACCAGTGGTGTATTTTATTTGTGGTTTACAACTTCTTCCCAATGTTCAATAAATTTTTTAAAGACTTTTTGATGGAAATCATCCGATTTCGACTCGAAAAATTCATCCAATCAAGCTCTCAGTTCTACAACAATATTGATAGAATCTCAGCGCATAGTATTTAAGAGAGAACCAAAGTTGCTTGCATTGCTTCCATGAATTGAGCAGTGATGAACAAGCAAACTAGTGGAGATTGTGTCTCGTTCATTTTTGTTGTCATTTAAAGCATGCAGTAGCCATGCTCCCCACACTTCTGAAACTTTCCAATCGAATGAAGATGTTTCTCTGTAGCAGTGTGGGAACATTCCATTCTTTCTGCCAGTTCCTTGTCGTTTGCAGCGAGTTTTCGACCAAAAGTTTGTTTAATCATTCTTCATCGAATTCAATTAGACGGCGAGAATGAAATGATTCTTTATGCTCAAAATTTCCGTTTTTGAATTTGACAAACCAATCACGAGCAATTCTTTCAGCTATGACACTCTCTCCATACACGTTACAAATATCGCTTACACAGTACAAAATCAGGATTAAAAACCCAGATTTTTGCTCTGCTTTTAGATCTGAACTAATTGTCGTTGATGTGATACTTAACGCCATTAAAACTGTAACATCTTCCAATGATATATGGATCTTTTCTGAAAGCCATAATGGTATCCATCTCTTATGTAACTAAACTAAAATTGGCGATAAAAGTGCTATTTCGATTCTCCATTCTCCTAAAGAGCTTTCACATCAGCACAAGATCTATTTCCAATGGATCCCGTCTCATATTAGACTCTATGGCAATGAAATGGCCGATTTTTTGGTCAAGGAAGGCGCGCCATTGAGGTTTCATTGTTATGTAACACCCTAACATTCTTTGAGATCTTCTCCAAAATAAAAATCTCAAATCAACACCTATAGAAAATTTCCCCTACTCATATATGGTATAATAGGCAGGCCTCACACAGGTGGTGTCCTTACCATCAAGGAGAATAGTCATCCAATCTACCATCTCCAGACTTGCAAATGGACTCATAAAGAGTCTTTCCTTTGTTGATGGATAAAATGCTTATTATATGTGTACCAACTGCAACTTAGTGCATGCCTCTCCTGAACATCTGTTGCTCTGTGCGCGGGTCTTGAGAAAGAAGACATATACTCCAATCCTCTTCATGTATATGATTTTTTGAAGGTTCTTGGGCTCATGGACCTGGTCTAGTTTGCGGCCAGATCAAATCAGGTGGAATAAATCAACAACAACAAATGTCACGAGTAGCTTTTGCGGTCTTCGAACTATGATTAATAGCAAAAAGGTATCGAAAATGCTCATTTTTTTTTCTGAGTTTGATATTCCATTTTAATTATTTAAAAATTGGGATAAATTAACTCTTTCGGATGATTTAAAACATGGTACCAAAAACATTTAATAATATGAGGAATGAAATTTTTTAAAAAAAAAACAGCGGGAACTTAGTTGAAAACTAAACACTTGTGCATTTTGAAAGACTTTTTTTTTTCTTATTGAAATCTTTTTGCGCAATGCTTTCCTAACACTAAAAGTACTTGACAATTTTTTCTCCCGACACATCCTCGACAACCATATCTCAATAAAAACGGGCAAAAAGAATTAAATTCTTCAAGCTACTTTGATAACCTGCCTGACGGTATCATACAAAAATTCTTAGACTGATATCCGAGGACATTAACCACTCAGAATGCGAACTAATTTTCACGTGGACCAAACCAGGATAAAAACTAATCACATTCTTTTTTTGTTAACAGTAAATATTTTCAATACTTTGACAGTAATTCTTTTGTTCAAGCGTGCAGAATTTGTGTATTGAGCACTTCATTTTACTGAAAAAAAAACTGTTATCCATTGTCACCTTCTAAAGTCCAGGAGTTACGTTTTTTCATATCACAGGTGTGAGTAAGACGAAGGCCGTAGATTAAAAGAAGATAAAATTAATTTCCTCTGAGTCATCTTCAAGCCACCAATGGCTAAGTCATCTGAATTTCCCCTCCCCTAATCTTTGATATCGATATTTCTACGGACAAAAAATCACGTAATCGTTAGGAAGTCTGGCTGGAATCAGAAAAAAACTGTACTTGGTCTTCATTACTTAACCCTTTCGGATATTTCGTTGTGTGTTGCAAGAATAACAATTTCTTCGAATTTGTCTGTTGCATCATGGAAAAACTTATTAACCGTCGCTTCTTCGTCTGTTATCTTTTGAGAAAAAAAGCATAAAATATATAAAATGATAATATAGTGAATTATGTGTCTATTTTAAGCGCATAGTAACAAGCATTGGAATTTGTGAGCGGGGTATTTTTTATAAAATTCATCTTCGTGCTCAAGTGTAAGTAATATTTCGAGCTGTTCTTTTGCACTCAATCTCAGAGGTCAAAATGTTATTCTTGCATTGGAGCAATCAAGTACACACTGCGTATTTTAAAAAGTATTTAGCATCATTTTCCTTTTTCCAGAGAAAGTTCTTAAGGTATCCGACTACGTTCGGAACCGTGATTTTAAAAAAAAGCATAAATGGATAATTTTCATGATATTTAGTGTCACTTAGATTAGACTACATGTATAAAATTGCTTTAAGGACATTTTGACAAAAAAAATTATTTAAATGCAATATTTTGGCAAAAAATGAACTTAGAATAATCTTTTTTCAAAATGTTCCCCTTTTGTGAAAAATGCTTCTATTATAATAATATTTTGCCTGTATATAGCTCAGACCTCTTTACAGAGGCTCAACTATGAGTTTTGAAAAATTCGCATTATTTTCAGAGTTACAACCCACTGAAATAATTACCGGCGTTTTTTTTCTTAAAATTGCTCCCCTCTGTTGTTGTAAAATATGGATAAACCCACTTCTAAGTTATATATTTCAAAAATTCTAGTTTAGCCTCTGTACAGAGGTCTGAGCTATATACAATCAAAATATTATTATAATAGAAGCATTTTTTACAAAAGGAGAACATTTTGAAAAAAAATTATTCTAAGTTAATTTTTTGCCAAAATATTGCATTTAAATAATTGTTTTTTGTCAAAATGTCCTTAAAACAATTTTATTTATGTTTTCTAATCTAAGTGACACTAAATATCATGAAAATTATCCATTTATGTGCTTTTTTAAAATCACGGTTCCGAACGTAGTCGCGGATACCTTAAACCTTATTGAATACTGTTTTTCCGGTTCATATGCATAAGTACTATGGCAATGACAAATAAATATGTCAGTGCAATTTGTTTAAAGTCAATGACTTTAATATCTGAAGGCGATCTTAAGTAAGATACAATGATGAGTTAGTTATCTGATGATGAAAAGTAAATGATCTGAGGAGATAGTATTTTCTCCTTATATTAATTTGAAGAGAAAGTCTTCGAATAGTCATTTTTTTCTCTTTGTCAAGTTATTCTTTTGCAAGAAAATTTTCCTTCACTTTAAATGGCAGCACTTTATAACAGAAACATTCAAATAATCTAATTTAAATTCTAAGAATCCTTATTAATAAAAGGACGACGAATTTATGCATAAGAAAAGTGTTCAGAGCAGAAAAGGAATGCTGAGACGCGAAATTTGGGGATCTGAAAACATGAATAATAATGGTACACGACTTGAAGTAATTTGTTTTGTTAAGATTTTCTCAAAAATCAACATTGAAGCAATTTTTCAGACACTTTGATGTTTTTGAATGCTAGTTCTTGAATCAAACGTTGCACTACTAAGATTCTTGCACCATGTAGGAGGTAAAGTTCTTTTAAGAAGAATGAATTTCTTTCGGCCATGCAAAATCCAAAAGAATTCAGTATTTGACGTATATATAAGTATACATATTATGTATGACGCATATATAAACCAGTGATTCCCAAAGTGGTCTATATAGACCTCCAGAGGTCTATGACGACCTGCAAGGGGTCCACGTCAGTAAAAAATAATTTAGGGGTCCATGAGGTGTAAATGGGGGTCTACTATAGTGACTCTCATTAAACCATATCGTGACTTTAATTTTAAAAGAAAATGTAATCAAGTGGAAACCAGATTTTACTTTTTTAACAGATTTATTTACTAAATTTAAGGAGGTTAATTGGCAGTTATTTTTTTTTATTAAAACAAGCATATATTTTATTAAAACAAGAACCATCATTTCAGTTTTTCTTGCCAGAATTAAGCTAAAATAGTATAATATTGGACGTCAAGAATTTTCCAGTTTCTCATTTTGTCACAGATAATCCGTCAGGAAGATGATGCTTTAACCCACGTTCAGCATTTAAATGCATTCTATTCAGATTTTGAAATTAGGTTTGAGAATGCTTTGATTAGGGTAATATCATAGGAGGCAATGAACCATATTGGCACATTGAAGAAAATAAATGCCACATTTCAGGAGGAATTGACTGGAATAGGCACTAACGAAGATCTTAAAGTAAAGTTTAGAAACGAATGTCAGCAATTTTGGCGTTAAAAAGACATACCTGTTATTTAACCTGAATTGTGGAACCTAGGAGATTTAGGGTTAAACTCGGCAATATTGATGCTAAATGTGAAAATTTGTTATTGAAGGGTCAGATTCATCCCTCCCATTAAAAGCATTTTTGTTTGTTGCTCAGTTGTTTTAGGTAACTGTTATTTTATGAATTATTAAATTTTAAACACTATATTTTACAAAAGTTAAAAATTTAAAGTCTTTTAAAAAGTAAATAGCTCTATACCAGATGTCAAAAAGATATTTAAGTTGATAAAAGTACAAAAATTTAACATTAGGTAAGGAGGGAGGCAAAAAACATGGCAAGGGGTCTATGAGACAAAAAAGTTTGGGAACCCCTGATATAAACAAAATTCAATATTTGACGAATTTTTTTTTGAAAATAAAATAATGCAGAAGTGTAAATTTCAGACTTTCTAAAGTTTTATGACGTTCAGTCCAGAAGTCTATCATTTCAAACGGTATGATATTCTTATGGGATATGGAATAAAGATTAAAAAATACAGAAGCATACGGGAGGGAAAATTAGATCGTGAATTTTATACAGATTTTTAATTGCATAATCAGTGAGAGGCAGCGGTGCACTCAAGAATATTTCAAGGTAAGGAGGGGTTCTAGGGACGTCAGACGATTATTCTTGTGTGTGTGTGTATCATACCCCAATACGCCGCCAAATATATTCTTTTAATTTTATCGATTGTCGAGAAAAAAAAACAGAAAAAAATAAATTATTAAATAAATAATTAGCAAACAAATACTTAATTAAATTTTAGGTACTATATGCATAAAATTATAATCAATCGAAGAAAAAAAATTCAAGAGCTGTGTGTATGTGGGGGGGGGGGCTTCCAGACCACCCATGAACCCACCCCCTTGTGTGCACCACTGTGGTGAGAGGGTTTTTCTTTCTTTTTTCTTCAAGAAAAATCCCTGCGTGAGTGAATGTTTATTAACGTTCCTCTCTGAAGCAATGCAAGGACTGTTGGCGACGGATCTCGTAATTTTGAACCGTGGTTCAATAACGAGAAGAAAAATTAGGCTCAGCTCTCACCCATGTTTTAAGATCACTTCGACATTGAACTTAAAAATCTTAGAAGGAATTTCACAAAAAACCGCTTGAATGTGCAACAATCATTAAAAAAATAATAATAACTATAAACAAAAAATTGTAATTTAAAAAATTGTAATAATAATTCCATTGATGTCTTTTTGCATATATAATAGCATTTCTGTAGTTTTTACCTTATTTATTTTACGAAGGTTTTATTTTATATGCACAATGAAATACTCTTAACACGAAAACGCTTAAGACAAAGTATCGGTTAACACGAAATAATACTACGGTTCCGACACATTACTATGTATTTCCATGCATTTTTTTCTCTCTTAACACGAGACAACATCACACAACACGAAAAGGTTTCCCTTCTGGGAAAAACACCAAAGATTTAAGAGGGGTGTGAAATTAAAGAGAAGTGGTTTCACATTTTCTGTATTTTTGGATTGTTCTACTATATCATCGGAAGAGTTCGTTGCAGTAAATGATGATCATGTGTGTACGGCCACAATTATGGTAAACAAAGGCATTCTGGAGTTTGCTCAAGTTCAAAAAATATTATTGAAGCAGATTCAGAAGACAAAAATGAAATGATTAATGCAGCTCCTGTTCTCACGTTATCCAAAATGAGGAACATCATAAAAAGTTTATGCAGTTATCTAAACATACATTCCAAAGGTTAAATTATTAATAAAATGGACGATATCGAACATTTTGTTGACAATGTGATGCTAAAAAAGACAATACAAAGAAAAATATTAGATTACTTTCCAAAAAAATTCAACAAATACTTTGTTTTTCACAAAACTTGAAAAAGTTTCGTATTAAATTTCAGTTCTTGTGAATGATTTTGTTGCATTGATTTTTATTGAATTCATGCATATATACATATCCATGTTTATAAAATGTACTCTAATAAACTTAATTTTGTTAAATATATGTTTCTTTTTTGCAATATCCTTTAACACGAAAAAATATTTCAGTCCCCTCAGTTTCGAGTTAAATGATTTTCACTGTAATTCGAAATTTAATCGACCATTTCGATGAAAGAGAAGCGTCCAGTCCCATGGTTATTAGTTAACATTTCGAAGGTCTGTAGATTCAAATCTCTCTGCAGAAAATATTGAGGATTAGATCTAATTATGCAGAATATTCTATCATAAGATTAGTCTTAAATGGTTGCCTTAATGGATTCCTTAAGTATATCGAGTAATCAATAAATAGTTCAAGTTATCAAAAAATTAAAATTTTAGAAAATGCTGTTATATAATTGGGTAAAACAGCTTGTGTAGAGAGCATGCGACTGGAAAAAAAATCATTCAAACATTAGGATGACAGATTTTGTAAATTTTTTTATTGCTTAAAAAGTTTTTTACCTCTGTTCTAAGAGAAAATTATTTCAAAAGAGGCTACATTTACATTCATAACTAAAAAAGAAGAAATAAACAAATAGATTATATGGAGAAGAAAAATTTAAATGTTTGAATAAGTACGACTAGAAGTATTTTAATAAACTTTTGAATTTTATATCGTCATGACTCTTATATGTAGATAAAGACACTTAATAGAATGATATGAATAAAAATAGACGAATAAATAAATTCATATCGGTGGCTGTTCAGTTCAGACCTCTGTAGAGAGGCTCAACTAGAATTTTTGAAATGCATAACTTGGAAGTCGGTTTATCCATGTTTTACGAAAACAGAAGGGAGAAATTTTAAGAAAATACGCCGATAATTGTTTCAAATGGTTGTAACTCTGACAATAATTTGAATTTTTCAAAAATCATAGTTGAGCCTCTGTACAGAGGTCTGAGCTATATACAGGCAAAATATTAATACAACAAAAGCATTTTTTTACAAAAGGAGAACATTTGGAAAAAAGGTTAGTCTAAGTTAATTTTTTGCCAAAATATTGTATTTAAATTTTTTTTTTGTCACAATGTCCTTAAAACAATTTTATACATGTATTCTAACCTAAGTGACACTAAATATCATGAAAATTATACATTTATGCGCTTTTTTAAAATCATGGTTCCCCCCGAATGTAGTCGGATACCTTAAAGCTTCTGGTCGGCTCTTCATTATCTATACAAGGACGATGCAGAGAAGTAGCAGTGGGAAGTAAAACATTTGAAAGTGACTGTGTGCATTTTATTTGTCTTAAGCAAAAATGAGATTATTGATTTGAATTAATGTGTTCAATACTTGCGTGATTTCTGATTCTGTACTATTGGGAATTTATGCATGTACGTTAATTTTTTTCTGGTTGGCAGAAAATTTTCTGTAATTGCCAGAGAGTTATCAACTATCAAGTTAATGAACTCTAATTAATTACAAGCAGACATTAGAAAACATATGCACATATCGATTACTGATTTGGTATAAACTCGTAAATTATTGACTAATACAGTCACAAGTAATTTGTCCAACAATTGTAAAGACTGCAGATAATTCTTATTCCAGTGAATAATATCATCATACAAAATATGGAGTGATTATTTCAATCAGTTCAGCGACAGATGAGCTATACATGCAATCAATCATTCTAATATTTCATCTAACTCGAGGTAGAATTTGAACCCAACGAATTTCTCTCTTAGAAAAATAATCCTTAAATAAATAAAAACCACTTTTAGCCCCGAAACAAATTAGTAACTGGTCTCTTAAGCGTCATTTATGACGCGGAACAATCGCAGTTTCTACGCACAGAATTCATCTTTTCGAACTTTAACCCAAAGGCAACCCCTTTAGATACTGATCATGGGAAATGATCTTTGTACCGATGCGGTGATCTGCTACTTTAGGGGAACTTACTCCAGCCTCTCTTTCGCTTTCTTTTTTTTTTACTATAAGATTTTCAAAAGCTATATCGATGGAGATAAGATGCTTAGATTGCGAAAGTTGATCACGAAAATAGGAACTCATTTCTCGGAAAAAGCATGACAGCTGGACTCCTTTTGGTGTGAAAACACCCGAGAGCAACTGACGAATCTGAGGTCAATACCCTCATCTCATTGGTTGCTATGAACGGGTGCATGTCACAAAAATTAGAATGGTTTTTCTTTCTATACGCCTGTCAGAAAATCTGCTTTGATTACTAGATTTGAGCTTTTAAAGATCCTCCATCTAAAATAATATAATTTTGAACCATAAATCTAAATACAGTACCTGTATATGCATAGAATTCTCTTGTATTTGTAAAATTAACTTTAAATTTTTAATTTTAAATTTATTATTCTTTTTATTCCAATCCACGATCTACCATATATTTTTGAACATCAATCGATCCGTGTATTACATACGAGAGTGCGGTTCTTTTCTTCAAAAATTTATCCAAAGTTCAAGATTCGTATATAAGCCGAATTTAAAAAAAAACCCCTGTAATTTTCCGACTTGTCTTTAAGAGTGTGAAAATGCTGTCAAACAGGTAGAATATTTTGTAATCAAGTAGCTGTAACGAAAAACGCCCGACGTCAATGTCGATAGTTTTTCTGGATATCCAATCTGAAACTAACACATTTTTCCAATTAGATACTTTCATACCTGGTTATCACGTAACTAGATACTATTGCGGAGGTATCCATCAAAGGACAGATTAAGGAACTAAGGATTTCGCAACGGTCACGTAGTTTCACGTGGGAAAATATCTAAAACAGAACAATAAGACACACAGCACTCCAACACAGACTCTCCAAGAAACTCCCAGACTTTCACTCAGCTTGGTTTCCAAATGGGCTTGTGCGCTTTCACACCTACAGTGACCTATAAAGGCTCCAGATAACAAGTATCACAATGATGTCCTAACGTAGCCTTCACATCAGTAATCATGCCTTACCAGCGCCTCATCAGCGGTGAACCTATTTAATATATATATACAGGCACGAAGCTACCACCGTATCAATGGTACGGGGCCCCGAAGCTACAGGGCCCCAACATGTGTAACTACAGTACCACTTATAGGGCTTTCTTTTCTAAAATAAGGCCCTGAAGGAGTTTTGATACGGGGCCCAGAACTAGCTACACCAGTGTATTCATACCAGGCTATCTTGATACTATACTAGGTTATACACTTGTTACCTCGAACGATGTTTCCTGCCCCGGAAACAATATAATTATACTGCATGATAATTATATGCATTGAGATGTCCCAATTGTGAATGTGAATTTTACGAACTATTCGGAAACTCTGATTCAGACACTGATTTTGAAGAATTTCTTTGACTTTTATTACTAGTTCTATTCAAAACCTCATTCAAAACATGGAAAAAGTCAAAGGATTAATATTTTTTGTGCATGGCTAACGGAAAATGTATATTTCTCGGATTATACACGGAAACATACGGTATTTTGAAATCATTAACTTGAAATAAGTTCATTTAAATTATTAATTTGCATAATTTGTTACATTTTTTAGTTGTCAGTGAAGTGCATAGGAAAAAAAATAATAAATTATAGTTTAAAAAAAACTAAAAAACACTCTTTTATAGTGAATCGAACTAAAAAGTAAAAACAATAATTCTTAATATAAGAATAAAATGATTAACGAGAAAATTAATGTCATTGGGATAAAAGCGTGGGATGCTCTATATTAATTGTTATAATTTCTTACTAGTTCTATTCCGCAATGCAGAGTTAGAGTAAAAATGTAGTACAAAGCACACCCCACGCTTTTACCACAATGACATTAATTTTTTCAGTTATTTTGTGTTCAGTCTGTTTTGAGCTACGAACACATTGTGTTTAACGAAACAAACAGTTTCAATTTCAAAATAAGAAACTTAAGTAATTTTAAAGCAATAATTTATAACGCGCGTGAAAGACGAGAGAGTCAAAAACTCCATATAATACATATCTTTAGGGATGTCTTAAGACTTCTTGAGGACCCTACACAAAAGGTAGGCCCCACCCATGACCCTTAAAAGTAGACAGTACATATTATACGTTGTCAAATATTCGTAAAATCAATAACCCAAAACAAATAAATGTTCATGACTTACAATCTCAAACCGACTTGACAGAGTGCCGCCTTTTGACTGAGGGAATAATGATGGTGTATGGTGGTAGCCTAGGCTTATACATGGACGATGGTCATCTCATGCAGCTAATTGATATATCGTCCGAAATTCTCAGTTTTTCGGAGAATACAACCGGAAATAACATTTGACCGTTGAAATTATTCGAATTACGTTCTTATTAAGGCTGAGTCAAGAACGAAACGAGGTCTCCTTTGTGACCAAGGCCCATTTGGACCCTGCCTTAAGACGTCCCTACATATCTTCTATTTTGGATGTATGGATTAGAAAAGTATGACTCATATTGAATTAATTTACTACAAAATTTTCTCCAAGTATCTTCTGACAAACAAAATAGATCATATTTATATTCGGGTCAACGCTTCGGTGAGATAACTGTACGTATTATATAATCTGTCTATCATTTTCGCCAAATCAAAAACTCTCACCAAATGCCATAAAATTCATTAGTCAATAATGGAAAATGTTTCCGAGCCTCTTGTGTATAAAAATTGGGCAAATTCTTTAAAATCTTCAAGTTATCTTTGCGCTAATTCTTCAAAATCTTTACTAAATTATTGGTCGACAGGCTCTTACGTAATTATCCTTTAAGAACAACTTTCAAATATTGGTAACATTCGCATTAATATAATTTATCCGTTTATATTTTTTGCATGATCTTCAAATTTTTCTGCATGTTTTTTAATTTATTATTTTCAGCAAATAGTAGATTTTGGGTGTTATTTTCCATAGATTTTTAAATTGTAAAATTTCAGTTGTCCAGAAAGAAAAAAAAATGTACTATTCAGTTAGAATGAATAAAAATGTTTCAGCTTATCGGCTTCAAACGAAATAACACCAAATGCAACTATATCTCTTCGTTTTCGTAAATCAGTAAAATCACCAGCTAACAGTTGGTAGCTTTTATATGTGCTACCCATGTTGTCGCCCAAAGGGCACTTTGGGCGCTAACCCAAAATTACCAAAAAATATTCATTTAATAAAATGTTGATTTCGTTGTAGAAAAACTTTGATTTGAGATGAGTTTGGTTTTAATTCATTCAAGCTAAAAGAAATAATTAATGTAATGAAAAGTGATATATAAAATGAAAATAACAAACTTTAAGAATCAAAAAAAATTTTTTTTCAAAAATGAGCTTAAAACTTTTGTTGCTTATTAATTTGGATATTAATGTAATTACGTATTATTTTGTTGTTAAATACTAGTATTTATATTTTCTATAATTTTGATGCTTGGTTTCAAAACGTTTTCTGGATTAACGCTTAAGCTAAGTCACAGTAATTTTTAATAATTTTAGTACTAGATGCACTCATTTATTAATTTTTTTGAAAGTGTTAGAACTTATAACAGCTACATAAGCTCTTATAAACCTCATAATCTTAAAAATATACTTATACATTATGATTATCACACATAATATCATAAACTTGAAAGCTTTTGAAAGGGTTCAAAATCTACGATAAACAAACACATTATCGGAAACTTCAGTCTTTACAAAAAAATCACAACCTCTGAATCTTTTGATAATGTACTTAGTTATCATATGCCAAACTGTAATAAAAAAAGATCTATTTTTCTTTTTGCATTTTTTTATGTATGTGACCTTGAATCATTTTATTTACGGCTTACTAAAACATGTACATCACCTTGATATATAGAATTTTTACCTCAAAAATCCCCGTCTTGTATACAACAGGGATGCCAATGCATCCAGAGGGATTTGTGGACTGACGATTTCCCCAACAAGAGGTTGAGGCTCCGAAAGTTATTTCTGCCACCATTTCGTAACATGTACAGGAAACCATTGATGGCTTCCTGCACATGTCGTTTGTTAAGAAGATTACTATTGACACCACATTACAGATGATTCTGTATCTAATGGTGCTGCTATAGCGATTTAGACAATAGAAGGAAAATTGGTTGTGTTTCTAGATGAAACACGGTTCTGGTTGCCCAGTGTTAGTCGCAGTGTACAAGTTTGGGCCGACAGGTCCGATCCGGCAGCATATGTAGAATGCTCTATCACGAGACAAAGTGGCACTACAGATTTGGGGGCCATCTCATACGATGATGGAAGGTCACCCCTAAATTGCATTTAGAGCACTATTATGGCCCAACTATACGTGTGGATGATGTTCTGCGACTGATGACTTTTCCAATACCTTTTATCAGAGGGATAATGCCAGACTGCATTCTTCACGCATCAGCCAACGTGCTCTGCAAGATGTACTGCAAGCTTCATTGGTCACCATTTAACATAGTTCTCTCACCAATCGAACATATCTGAGGAAGAGGCATTGCTTGTATTTCTGTCTCCTCCACGTTCAAAAGATGAACCGAGAAAAATGGCTGAGAGGGATTGAAGAGTCATCTCTTAGCCACCATCTGTTCTTTTATTCATTCGTTATCTAGACGTATTGTGTGTGTTTCACGTATCACCATCCTATGGGACCATACAACCTACTGAGTTCACGTTTTTTTCTTCTCTGTGTTATGAGTACCATTTCAAAATAAAGATCCGTTATTGTTTTTGTTGTCTCTCTTTGCTTACCGAGTAGCTTCACATCCTGGCCACTCCTACTTGGATTTACATGTTCAGAGTCACGTAGTGCAAAATACGCTTAAGAACTCAGAGCTTATGTATACGTTCTAGAGTTTCTGAAACATTTTAACTCCGCAATTGCTAATATTTTTACTAGTTATATATAAATAATATTTAGTACCATTATGTTATTCTTAATTTTTTAGTGATACTTCCAACTATTAAAAATTAAAATGGTGAATTCAGAATTCATTGAAAAAAAATTTAATAATATACGATTTGTAATACTATGGTTAATTGCAATTTATTTCATAAATGGCATAAATCAAATATTATTTTAGACTCGCAATTAAATATTATTTTTACATCGAAAGTAATTTTAGAAGAATGAAGATATGAATATTTGAAAGAATGCTCGAGATTGCCTCTAGATTTTAAAATGATATCGAAAATTATAAAAAAATTAATTTGCTTAAAATAATAGGATAATTTATTACATTCAAAAGTAAGTAGTATTGCATAATGCATTACAAAAGTAATATCTATGGTGGAATAGATTCTTAATATAATAGGTTCGCAAAATATGTTACAAATGCTATAGGCTAAAAAAAAACAAAAAAAAAGTGAATGTGAATAAATGGTATCGAAGCCAGCTCTTTGAAGTTATCCTTCAACCATCCGTTCTTTGTGAAAGGTAAGGGATAATGCCATACTTTAATAATACTGAAAAAGCAGATATGTAGAATTAGAAGCTGTAAAAGGATGTATCGTTGAGAAAGCACGAATGTACAAATAGCAGTTTCACCACATGTGACTGTCCAATCCGAAAACATTTGCGTGCTTGCATCGGCAGATGTATAAAATGGTGATCTTGCCTTCATGTCTTATGTAGGTTGTTTGAGGAAATATATAGAAAAGCTGGAGTTGAAGAAGCGATTTTGGAGACGGAAAGATTTTAGAGATTTCCAACAACAAGCTCACGATTTATTGCCGTAGCCATAGTGTGCCACAACCCACGAAGGCATAAACATTCTCAGGCTTTTGTAAATACACAAGCTAAATATCCCCATAGGCATCAACGACGTGTCTCCACCAGTGTTTGAACAGGAATCATCGGAGGTCATCTTACAGGATCGCATCTTTTGCTGGGAATCCTTTAGGGGGACAAATACTGATCGTTTCTGCAAAAGGTGCTGCCAGATTTATTGGACGATTTACCAACTAACCTCAGGTGTCGTACGGGATTCCAGCACGATGGAGCTCAGCATATTTTGAGCAAGAGTTAGATAATTATAGGAACGTTACTTTGCAAACTGGTGGATTGGGTGAAGTGGTCCAGTAGCTTGGCCACCACGATCACCCAATCTCTTAGATTTTATTTATTTATTTTTTTTTGTTGGGTTTCTGAAAAATCTGATGTATGAGATTCATGCTGATTGCGGAAAGGACCTAAGCTCAGAGCTTTTGGATGCTTCTGGAGATGTTCGCGATATGCCTGGAATCCTTTCTTTGCCACGACTCGTTTTCTTGTTCGACCATCGGTGAACGCTCTTTTGAGTAATTATATTAAATATTCATTAAAATTGCTTTTTTATCGGGCATATCATGTTTGTCCCCGTACCCTAGGGTTTTACTACCTCGCATCCAGTGAAATGTAAGCATACTATTGGTTGCAACCAACAATATGCTTACATTTCATTTTAGGCCATGCATTCTTTGATGAAATTTTTTTTTCTGTGTATATTATAACCTCTTAACGTTTAGCCCTTCTTTTCTGAACCACTCTACATAACAAATATATCAAGGTCATGGAAAATATTAGAAGCGTAATAAGCGTATGGTAAAAGTAACAGTTATATTATAAAGTAGTTTCGAATATAAATGTGTAATGGAAACGTTTTCCAAAGGTAAATGGGTATTGTAACCTATTACTTACAAGGAACAATATTGCAACCAGTGGTGTAATAAAGAATATTAAGGACCCCTCTGCAAAGTCAGGTTTTAAGCCTCAAGGGCCTTACAAATGATTATAAAACCATAATATTTGGGCCCCCTAGACTCCTAGGCTCCCCCCAGGATTCGAGAGCTGCACGTTACGCCACTGAATCAAACTCAGTTACATATCAAGCTTTTAAAAAGAATACAGATAATAATCTTAGGAAAATGTGTGGTACTTTTATCTCAAATACGTAAAATACAAATACCAAAATTTATAGATGAATTTTTTTGTTTCCTAATCAAAAGTAAATTGCAGTTCTATGGAAAAGAATATATAATGAATGTTTATCATTTAAAGTTTAGCATTTAAAAAGAACTTCAGCGCACATCTGAATTCAAATTTAATGCAATTTAATTCTATTTGATATCTTGTCTGCATTTTGTACTTATGTTAATGTCTCTTTTGGATTTGAGTTCGCCCACTTATGTTGGGCAGAGGCTAACTCAGGGGTCAGCAAACCGAGGCTCTTTGTATATACGACTGCAATTCTTCAGACTTTTGCCTATATATAGTATCCAAAATAATTTACAGAAACAAAAAAGTTTTGTTTCTCTTTTTCTTTCAGAATTATCTATTGAAAAAATTTACCTAATCTGTGCATATATTTAAACATTTGTGACTAGCTTAAGACTTCTGTATTAAATTTTTTTCCGTGAACAAAGTTTGTGTTGAGAAGCAGTGAAAATATTAGAGAGTGAGTGAGTGTAGGGTTTTTATGGCGCAAGAGCCAATTTTGGCTAAGCTGCGCCAAACAACTTTTTAAATATTCAAAGTATAAAATTTGTCAAGAGTTTTATAAAAACAGTTAATGATTAAAACAGTAAAATCTCACAGTATAAAAAGTTTTAAAAGTTAATAAATTTTGGTGGGTATTTTTCCACCAAGTCACAGACAAGTATCTAGTACGTAACCAAGCTTTTTAAATGTCAACGTTTGTAAAATTGTTCACGTTTACCCCAATCATCATTTCGCCAATATTCTTCCAATAATCTTCGAATAATAGACTTAGTTGATTCTACTTCTTCTATATCGTAAACGATCATATCTTCCTCATTCGTTATGTATTCTACCGGTGCTGGTGGCCGCGGTAGCCGAGTGGTATGGGTATCGGACGTGGCTTGCCTTGTCACGAGTTCGAGCCCAGTACCACTAAAGACCCGCCGTGTAGGGCAGCGATGCACGTTAAATCTGTCGAGAGCTTAAACGCCCTCCCGTTGGTGTGGTAGTTAGGAGAGGGGGGCGCCAGCTCAGGTGTCGTCCGCGTCACTTGACCATGGTTCTCAAAATTACAAGGTCCGTCGCCAAAAGCCCTCGTGTAGCTGAACAGTGCAACGTTAATATTCAATCAATCAATCAATCTACCGGTGCTGATTTCCTAGGTTTATGAGGAGCCATCTTAATTTCTATTTTAGGTTTTATTGTGTTACATGTGTTTTTAAGATGACGCTTTTTTCTTACGGAGTTTTGAAGTTAGGTGAAAATATTAGAATTAGTTCCAAAGAGTATTAAAAATTAAATCTATTCGTAAAAATGTCGCCATGGGAATACACTTTTCTAAGTGATTTCCTGCAACGTTTATTGTGTATGTGTGGTTCGCATATATGGATTCGGGAGCATATTTGAATGGATGAGATACACTTAACCCTTTTGTGGGGCCATTTATTTCTCTTCTGAATTTTCCAGTTTTCTTATGTTTTATTAACAATTAAACAATAGCATTTAAGGAAATATATTTTATTTTTCCGAATTTTATGCTTACATTTAAATTTTAGGGGTAGGAAGAATACTTTCCAAGGAACCATTCACCGTCATATAGAAAATTGAATTTAATGGTGATTATTTGCCATGAGAAAAGTTGAGTTAGCACGCTGCACTGCACAAGGGGACCTCACATTCTGTGCTCATCTAGCGGGTCCTCTTTTCTTGCCCTTTTTAGCTACATTTCCTTCATCGTCTATAGTTGGAAACTATCTTTGGCATATGATTTTCAACACTGCCTAAGTGCACATCATCCGGAACTACACACTTTTTTGCTTGAAAGCTAAAAGGATGTCCTTTCCTTTTTCTTGAGGAATATCCGTCTATTATAGCGTACGAGCTAATGCTATTCGTCTTCGTTCAAAAGAAAAAAGTGGTGCCATAGGTAACTGCCTAATGAACCACAAATGTTCTAATTTTTCAAATATAAAATTGTACATGTCTTTTATTTATGATGCAATAGCATTTTTACGTTTCATTGTTAGGCCTGTTACTTATTATTCAAATTAGACAGTTACTCGCACAAAATGTTCAAAAATGTATAAGAAATAAATAAATATAGTTACAATGAAAACAATACTTTCTTTATTTATTACCTAAATATATTGTTTATAAACTAAATATTCTATTTTTTCAAACAGTACATACATTGCACCTGGCTTTTATATGATGCAATAGCACTTCCACATGTTTCAACCATTATTTATTATACAATATTAGATAGTTGCTGTAAAAAACATACACATATTTTTTCGAAATAAGAAAATGTTATTGCTATAAATGCAGCTCATATTTGCAGTAGAATCATTTAGGAATACATATGTCACATCGAAACAAGTGTCACAGGAGAATAAATCTCACTCAATGTTTTCATACTTTCAAAACAGGAGGGCTAATTCTATTCAGTCGATCGATCGATTGATTGAATATTAACCTCGCACTGCTCAGCTACACGAGGGCTTTTGGCGACGGACCACGTAATTTTGAACCATGGTCAAGTGACGTGGACGACACCTGAGCTGGCACCCCTCTCTTCTAACTACCACACCAACGGGAGGACGTTTCAGCTCTCGACAGATTTAACGTGCATCGCTGCCCTACATGGCGGGTCTTTAGTGGTACTGGGCTCGAACTCGTGACAAGGCAAGCCACGATCCGCGATACCTATACCACTCGGCAACCACGGCCACTTCAGTCGATTGAACAATGGATGGTAGCTAAACAGGAATTAGTCTTCACATCATTATAACAGCAAGGTCAATATATTATAATGGGTTTTGCGCGCTTCATGTAGTAAAATCATGTAGATGGTAAGTAATATTCCCAAGGCCCACGAAAAGATTCAACCACCGTCAGAAGTGACAAGAGCCCATTTCATGCTTTGTGTTGCTTAAGGGTGAATAAAAAGAGAGCTGAAATGACTTTTATCTTCACGATCAATAACAGTTAATTTTAATTATTAGAGTAAGCATGAAATTCCAGGACAAAGCCCTTACGGTATTATTGGTTCGGATATTTTTTTCACGGAACTTAATAATTTAATTATAATATAATATATATATATTTTGACACACACACAGTGATTATTCTTTCACTGAGCCGCAGGAGTAAAAATATCTACTATAATTCTTAATTTTCTAAGGAATAAAAAATGTTACTTTTTATAAAAAAACTTTAAGTATTTAAAAAATATATATATATTAATTGAAACACGGCAGTCTTGATCACACCTTCTACCTACAACGGTCATTTGAAGATTTTTGTTTTCTTACAATCAACAAAAAAAACCTCAAAACACGTATCTAAGCATGAAAATGAGGGTTTTTTCCCCAAGTTTTTTTCTCACTAGGTTTGATTCTTTTGTCTACGTTGCTATAGAGTTGTTGCCGCTCCTTATTATCAACACAGGAGCGGGAAATATTCTGCGAACAATTGAGTGCACAGAACGTGATCAGAAAATATTCTCAGAATGATTTCCGGTAATAATTTATGTGTATAATGAATTCTTTTTTTTTTAACGAAAAAAAACTCTTTGAGTCATCCGCATAACAACCGATTGAAATGCACCTCGATGTTAACAGAGGATATTCACCTCAGAGGAAATTAATTTGATTGCACCTTTTTGTTAGAATAGATGTAAATATTGGTAATGAGTTTTTTTTATCCGAATATATGTTTTCAAACCACCAGAATTTGTTAGGAATATTGTGGCGAAGCGGTGTTACGAACATGACCAGTCCAGTTAACAATATTAAGCCTTATGTAACTCTTATTTCCTCTAAGGTCCGATAGAGTTATTATCTAAGCTATCTTTTTGCCCAGTACGAGATATTACTCACCCTTGCGCGACCTGTAATGTGAAAAAAGTAAATAGATCTCCGAGCAGCACGTGTGTTATCATCGATTTTTTTTTTATTTCTGAACTTTGCTTGATATCGGGCGTTTAAAAGGGTATCATAAACAACAAGATATAAATTTTTGTTTTCGCTGTCGCTAAGCGCTGCCGGTTCTCACGTTCGAACGTCAACTATTTATATAAAAATTGTCTGCCTTTTCCCGGAAATTGTTCCAAAAGAGTTACCGAAGTTGAAGGTAAGAATTATATAATTTTAGAAACGGTATATAATTTCCTAAGTTCATATTTTCTCATATTGATTTAAAAATATTTAATGCATTATATGCTCGTAAATAAAAAAATAAAGTTTTATTTTGTAGGAAAACAATAAGTAATATTTGTTTTTTTTTAATTTTTATATCGAAAGTAAAAATTAAATCTTGCATTTTTATTTCAAGATTTGAACTGGTAAAATGGAAAAGAATTTAAAAAAAAAATGAAAAGAAAATTATTACTAAGCAGAAATGAAATTCAAATATTTTCTAAATATTCTATTTTTTTTTCTTCTTACGGTTTTAAAATCGTATGTTCATAACTCATTGTTTTTATTTGTTTGCAGTTTATAACGTTACAGCAATTTTCGTTTTTTTTTTGCAACATAATTAATTTTTCAGAATAATTTTTGAAAATAGGTGTCAATTTCGAAAACGGATTTTTTTATTAGCATCTGATAATTTACTATTGTGACAAATTCCAAAAATAATTATTTTTGCTCTCAAGGATAATATCTATAAACCAATACATTTACTAAAAAATTTAGAATATAATAATAAGAATAAATTAAACCGTATTTTTATAGAATAAAAAAAAATTGTTGCAATCGGCAAAAGACAGAATATTTTCTAAACACAAAAAATAATATTAAATGAAATTTAAAATATTTAAAAATTTATATATCCCTAAGTGTAGCTTCAACATTTATTAGCAATCACACAATCAATCATTTATCAAATTTTTTCCCTCAGTTTTAAACGTTCAATAATTTACTCATATAAATATATTATACTATTCTTATTTTTTAAATTTCTAACTACACTAAAATAATTCTTGCCCACACTGAACACTTTTACTTCTTATTTTCATTTTAAATATTTTTTCTATTGAAAATTTGCTAGTATTATATAATTAATATTTTATTTCAAACAAAAATATCAACGTTACAAAGCTTCAAAAAAATTGTTTTGATTTATTTCAAATTTAAAGTCTTAATAAATTTTACATATTTCTGAGAGAAATTGCTTTTATTTACATCTTTTGATAACGTTCATTATTTAAAATAAATTATAAGTGAAATATCGTTTGCTATTATCTTTTTCTATTTGTTGTTACTGTTTCAGACAGTTGTATTATACAAATTCAGAATCCACACAATCGCAGAATTTTTATTTATTTTACAAACTGACATTAAATATTTTGGAGAAGTGGAGGAATGGAGTTGTCATTTTCTCTATTTGTCCAATGGCATCAAGTTGAAAACTACGCCTTGAAAAAACTTCCATTCCCAATACCGCATTTGCCATTATATTTGTTGCAATTGTTTTAAATACTTTTTTTTATTCTTATACGAATTCGGAATTCATACTCGCAATGCTTTTTATTTATTATACGAATTGACAGCAAATGTTTCTGAGAATTGTGATGTAGCTACTATTTTTCTCTTTATATCCCCGTGATCTCATGTTAATCAAAAGTGTGCCGTGAATGTGTGAATTGTACTTCAGAACACTTTCTTTCTTTCTGTTTGCTGATAAGCGTAAGAACTTTTGAGTTGTATAAGATGATCAAGAAAAAGAAACAAAAATGCCTTTTTTTCGGAAGAGATAAACCTATATTTATTTTTTGTAAAAGACATTGAAATATTTACTTTTAAAGCTTTATTTTAAAAAAAAACAATTCTGAAAATTAGAATGTCTCAAATAAGATCTTAAGGAAAAGGAGCTATATATATAAAAAAAATAGAAAAGAGCAAAAGAAAAATGGAAAAAAAGAAAAGAAAAGGAATAGTTACAGAAAATCATTAACTGTAACTGTGCTTGTTCCATCACTAGCTTTTGTAATAATTTTGAAGCACTCTACAGAATTATAAACTTTTAATGACATGTTCATAACTTAAGAATGGAATGTTTTTTAACAGGTGTTGCGGATGAACTCCGTTACGGTTTCCACCCTATGAAAACGGGCCTTCATTTCAATAATTATTACTGCTGCCATGTTCAGGAGATATCAGTATTTAATAATGCAGAATTGTGTAAATATTATATATGATCTGAATATATCAAAAACTAATTTTTAAGTTAAATCTTCGCTTAAGCATAATCTTCGCCCATGCATAAAACTATAAGTTAATTGTACGTAAGTGAATTTAGTTTTGTAGATTAAAAAACATTTTATAAATTACATTTTTTGTAAAACTACCTTTTTTTAATCCTTATGAATCCATATAGCTGATTTTTGGTGATGGCATTTAAATTGTTTGCTTAAATAGAATTCACAATCCTCATTCATAGATTTTTAAATTTTTGATTCTTATTATAATCTTGTGAGAAAAACTACAGTAAATATACACGTTCAGAAAACTGTTTGAAAAAAAATTAGTGTGAAAGAATTGCATGATGACTACCTTGAAAATTTATTTGAAATTATATCAAATATTTTAGTTACCTTTATTTGTTGCTAAGCTATAACTGAAATCTGTGTAATAAATGCAATTCTTTCGTTTGTGCCATGTTTGATTCTCTTGCAACAAAATTCCGTTCCAAAAAACACGTTCCAAACGTATTATTGTCGTTTTCTTTAAAAAAAAAATTCTTTTTATTAAAAATGTCCATTTTTTTAAAAAAAAAGTTGTATTGTTAATATTTAAAATTTCAGTCTATTGTTTTTAAAAATGCATTGCTACATCTTAAGCACAATATTATTAATACACTTGTAACTGAGTCTAAGAAAATTGTTCGTATGCATTGAAAAAATTCAGCATAGTTGTGGACATTTTTTTTAAAATTTTTATTCAAAAGAATTGTTTGAAAATTTTACTTTAGAATTAATCTTGTAAAAGTTTTAAAATAGCAGAGCGAAGTATTAAAAATAGCATCCTTAAAAACTTACTTTATACCGAATAGTAATCATGTTGTTTCAAAGAACACTGATACTTGGCTGTACATATTTTGTGACGGTGTAAATTAAAATATTTCGTGGAGATCGAGATAATTATTTTTATTTATATTAAAACGCATTCTTCAAAATTAAAAGAAAAAGCTAGTAAGTGTGTGAGAAAGATTTCATTATGTATACAAGTATCCGTTGGATATCACAGTGTAAAATGCATAAATTAATGATAAAAATTACTGTTTAGCTGTAAAAAAAAGTAGTTCATTATTTTTTATGTATTGTTTATAATATAAAGTATCTAATTTTAACGCCAATCTGCAAAAAAAAAAAAAAAAAAAAAAAAAAAGGAAAAACAAAAACAAAATGCTGCATTTGATATGTTTTTGCCTAATTATGTTTTCAAGTGCACTGAATATAAAAGAGAATGACCTTCATCACATGCCTTTTTTTTCGTAAAACAAAAGGTTGGGCAAAAAATGCTTATTACCGTATGCTTCAAATTTTCAGGAAGGAAACTTGTGTAGGAAACACTGACGAGCTAGTCCTTAGTGGGCCCCGTATCAAAGTTCCTTGGGGGCCCTTAACATTTTGCTATTTTTTGCTTACACGTTTTGGGGCCCCGTATAATTGACGACGGTAGCTACTACTCTGGTAGGAAAGGAACTTTTCCAAGCTCATTTTGCATCTTTGAGCTTTATATACAGACAATATAGCTTTATTTGCGTTGTGCATTGGGTTTGCAGTCAGGGTCTTTAGTGTTTCCCCAAAGTTTGTACATGACATTCTTGACTGATTATGCCTTTCTTCCCCCTCCCATCCATTATTTCCAATAAGAGGGGAACAGTTAAAATTTTCTGTATATAGGGTCAGTTACCTCCTCTTTCAATATGACTTCACAGTTTCAAGATCTTGAAACACAGATATCTGATACAATTTTCATTTCTTTTTTGGCACTGTTTAACAAACTACTTCATGAGCTCCAATTTAATACGAAGAGACAGTAAGAAAACTTTTTCTGCTGGAACCAAGATCGTATTTATGACTTTTTTCGTCCTGGGCTAAGATGCCTTGTGTGTCAGACAGTTTTTGTCAAATGCAGCTCTTTGGCTCTATCGTCCCACAAGCATCGGAAACAGATATGATGATCGTAATCTTGGTAGGCCAACAGCATGGTTAAAATTCTGAAGTCTTCACAAACTGCCCATTGATGCTCTTCATAGTTGATTTTCTCTAGAATCATAGCCAAATAATTGTAATTTTCTTCCCTATGCACCGAGTGCCCCATAGGAAGAGTTAGAAATGTGTTTCCATTATGCAGAAAGACTACTTTGAGACTAGTTTTGGATGATTCAATAAATAGGCACCACTCAGACGAATTCTATTCTACTTTAAACCATTTCATCAGCCTTTGAAAATCGCTACAAAAAAAAACTATATAAATTTCTCTCATATGAGAAAAAATACTCTCTTAATGCCTGTGTCACGAGAATAAGGTCTCATGTGATAGTAGTTTTTTGTTTTAAAACTAGATCTAAGCAATGTGGCTGATTCTTTTGGAAGGCCTAAATTCCTAACTAAGGTTATTGAGCTCAGTCAGAAAAATAGGTGAGGTACCACGTCAACAGAAAAATATGAGCTAGAAAATATGGAAAGACAATGTACATATGTTCGTCTTCCGACTCACTCAGGATATCTTCCAAACTGGAAAGTAACTGTAGAGCTGGCGTTTTAGAGTTATGAGACACTGCACAGATAGCTAAGTCATGGTTGTAATGTCAAGGTTCAAGATGTTTCCTTACTTTTTGCATTTTCATCTACCAAACAGAAATAGCAGCTGGTAGCGTGGTTTTCTGTTCAAGTCATGTCATAAAAACGCCCAAATGAAGTGCGTTTTTCTTGCTTTTAAATTCCAGATGCATCTTTTAAATTACTCTGCCTTATGAGGAACTTATTCTTTGTCCCGATACCCGTTTCAATTCAAAGTAAACAATATAAATTTCCTACCCCAAATTATATGCGTTTCTTAACTTTTTATGGTATATTCTCCCAATTAAAACAATCATAATCCATAAAATTAGCCATAGTCCAGAAATAAATACACAAGCAAAGTAGCATTTTGAATTCTGGATATAAACTGAGAGTCAGAAAATCATAGCAAAAGAGGAACTGAATTTGTATAACATGAATCTAACACGATTTTGAAAAAATGATCTAATCTGGTAACAAGTTTCTTCATACTTATCCTAATTTATACTTATTCCTAGTAGCCTAGAGAACATGATTAACCAAGTCAGTAATATTTTCTCACACCATTTTGTATTTAACTCTCTAAATGGACATGATCATCTGACATTCCTCCTATAACACCAAACCTTATAAGTTTGGTGTCTACTATGCCCCTTTTCAATTTCTCTCTATTCCTATATTTCTCCACCCCCCTTTGTTGTGGAGTACAGAAATAATTAACAAAATGCCTGATGAAGACATGTTTTTATAGGGAGTTTTAAAATCAAAAGTAAAATACTATATTTTATGTTAGAGATTTTGCGCTAAAGTACACTAAAATTTGAGTTTTGCAAAAACCCTCGACGAAATAGAATTTCTTTTTGTATATATTTTCCACTTTTAGTAAGTTAATATATATATATATATATATATATATAAATTATGTTTTCAGATTAGAATTATTATTTAATTATTGATAAGAATAACATAATGATTTTTTTTCGAAAAAAATAAGTTTAAAGTTTTCTATTTTTGTTTCTAAAAGCGGCAGTTCTACAGGAGAAAAACAATCTTAAAATCTGAAAGCTTGTGCTAAATATAACTTTTCTTTTTGCTAAAAATTGAACCTTTTGTGTTTATTGTTTTATTACTTACCTAATATCTTGAACTTAAACAACTTTTAATCCTTTGATAAAAGACAAGTCCTTATCCTTTCAGAACCATACGTCATATGCAAACGATATCAAGTTTTACAAATGGTTAAATTTTTTGCGCCATATTTGACCACTTAATCAAAAAGTAATTTATTAGAAGAGAAAAATATTGATTTAAAAAATGTTTTGTTCCACTATTATTGTAATCTCAAAATAATTTTTTTAATTTTGAAATACGTTTAATACAATAATATTTCACTTATTTGTTTATTTATATGATATTTTAGCCTTATATTAGTTTTTATATTCTAAATTCATTACAAAATATATAGAGTGAAAAATCTAGTTACGCCGAATTGGAATGTAAGAGTTAAATTTTTTCCTGCTATTTTTTTTATTTTTTTATTTAACCCTTTATCTACCGCATTATGATTTAGTTTTTTTCATGCAATATTTTTTTTTTAATCACTGCATTGAAAATTAAAGGATATACATAAAAAGTACTCAACTTAGGGAAATTTAATCCGTTAGAGCTAATTAATTAAGATATTTAACTGTTAAATTAATTATACACACTGTTTACTTAAAATAAATAGACAAATCGTTTTTTAAGGTCTTCATTAACATAAAAAAAAGACACCTTTTGACATTAACTACTTTTTCAGAACAATGACAACCTTCGCAATTCGATCAAAATTTCAGCTGAAAACGCAACTTCTGCTTTAAAACTATTCGCCTTCCCCGCTAAAATACTCATCATAGAACCCATGCTGCCATATATTTTTGAAGAGCGGATTTTTAAAAGAATATTACTGCTAAAAATATAATAATATATAATTCTCATTACTAAAGAATATTCTTAAAAATGGTTATTTTATATAATTTTAAAGTGAGTGGTACTTATAAGTACCATCGTTAAATAAAGGGTTAAGTCCTGTTGTCATTCTTGATGATGATAAATTGTTTCATTGCAAAGAGTTTTATTTTTTTCAATTGAATATTTCATAGTTACATACGAAACACCTGACACATTATTAACAAGTATGAATGCTACACATATTCTGAACATTTCGTAAAATATTGCTAGGTTCGGATATTTATTTCAAAAAATTATCGTGATTTCAAAACTAGACGATGTGACTATTGGCAATCGATCTCGTAATTTGGAACCCCGAAATCGAAGTATAGTAGACGATACCTGAATTAGTAACTTAATTCATTTTACTTACAGTGTGAAGAATTCTGAGACTCAATTCAGTTTAACGTGAACTTCAAAAAATACGTTTCGCGAAAAATCTGTAGTGGTATCAGGATTCGAACCCGCGACTTGACTTGAACATAACATGCCAAAAATCTCGATAAGTAATACGCTTTTCAAAAATAGAAATAAATTAACATCAAGAAAAACAAACAGTTCAAATTTAAAATATAGTGGCAATTTCGATAAAAATTAATCGAAAAATTCACTTTTTTGACCAATAATGGCAGATGAATAATGGTTTGGGAATTACGAAAGATGGAAAAAAGACGTAATCGATTGCCATATGATATGCGCTATCTTTTGCACATTAAGATTTGACAGAAGCCCGTCTATATGAAGTAGTGTCGACCCTTTTGCCGGTCTTTAAAAATTTAAGCTTCGGCATATGCGGACGTATAAAATTTAGTCCTGACTTCGAAATCTATTCACATTTATTTGTTTTCAATACTTCTAACGAAAATTCACACCACAAAGGTAAGTAAAATAAAAAATATCTTTTAACATATTTTGTATATATAAAAATGCATATGTGTTTTAAATGTGAATTTTTTGAACATAAGTACATTACTGAATAATCGTTGCTATTTATAGAATTAATACAAAAATTCGTGCTAATATGTAACAGATCTGTATGATAACGCAAATATTTTTAGCCAACAGCTATCAATAAATTGGTCTGCTCATCAGCTTACCACTTTTGTTTATGTTACAATTCACGTCTGCTTTCACCAATAATGAACTTCATTTATGAGCTATATTAAACAAAAGAACAAATTCTTTTGAATGTTTTAGCCCATTGAAGTATTTGCTTAAAAATAATATGACCCTTTAGTGGTTTAATCTGTTCATTTTTTTTTAAACCATTGTATAGAACATTTAAATTTGTTGTGGTCCAAGGGCATAAAGTGGAGTACCAGCTCAGTTACGGACTTCGTCACCTGCTTTTCAATTTCTCTTTTCTTTCTTTCTTTTTTTTTTGGATTTATTTATTCGTTTTATATGTAGTATAAAAAAAACTTATTGTTGGAAAAGTTATGTTTCCTAGTAAAACTTCAAACATCTGCTTAAGATCTAGAAATCTGTACAATCAAAATTATGAATCATATAAACTTTTTTTATTCAAAAAACAGGATTTCAGGCCTATGAAAACGTGTGAAATAAATAATAGCAAAACACGGTATGATTATTTTTTATTCTATTTTCAACAAAGGGCAAGAGTCAATTAGTTACAGTCACTCGAAATCCCAACGATAAGAGGTTATAGATGAGAAGATCTAGGTACTCTGGTCATCCACCCAACAATATATTCTATAAGTTCATTTTTTAAAAATAATACTGTTTCTGTATTCTACATGAAGGATTTACATACTTTATAGTTTACTTACCATCTTCTTAAACAAAAGAAATGCTTAAAATTGTTGCGTGAAAAATTTTAGTAAAATTATAATTCAAAAAGACATAACCAGATTTCAAAACTGCAGCAATGTTGAATATAAATAACTACATATATCTTGATTATCTTTAAATACATAATCCATATTCCACAAAACCAATAAATAACTAAATACATCGACTTACAGTTCAGATATTGATGCAGTTTTTGGCGTATTTTATATTTAAAAACATGAATTATTTTGAATTTAACTTGATTTTAAATTTCAACTTAAATACACGAATTAAAAAAATGTTTTTACTTTAAATGATTACATTTCTGTATCGCTATAAAAAGATTCTTTGCATTTTTACCCTGTTTATCAAATTATTTAACTCACGCGAAGTATGTAGTTATGTATAATTTAAGAGAAACCAAAATTATTTATTTATTTTTATTCTTGCTCATATTTTGTTATGAAATTTTTATATTTATTGATAAAATTTCTCTGCGTTCTTATTCAAGTTATTTTAAATGAATGTTAGAATACTATAACGAATACCTCTTTGTTGTTGCTTTTCCATAAGATATTGTATTTTCTTTCGCGTTGGAAATCTCGTGTCCTTTTCTTTCTGTAAATAAAAGGTTTAAACAGAAAATTAGATACAACTAATTACTGAAATTTTATAAAATGCCGGTAATACGGGGGATATTGTACTAATTCTGTCTTAAAATTGCGCCCTGGCATTTTGCTCAAATATATATAAATATATATATATATTCACTATATAGCTGGTATGTCCATTCTTCGCACGATGAATTAAAAAAAATAAAACAATGAAGATTGGAGGATGAAGGAATTTTTAATGAGTTATTTTTAAGTGAATAACAAATTAAACAAAAAAAAAGTTTCTTTCTTAGTATATCTCTTCTCAAAAAATTATTATTGCCAAATTTTAAGTCTATAGATCTAATAGTAGAAAAAATGGATTTTTTTAACTACAACACCCCAATAACCTCCTTGAGGGTAAACTTTTAAAAATCTCCTTCTTAACTGATCTTTGCTCACCAAAAGGAACATGTTTTCTGAATTTCAAGGCTGTAGGTTAAGCAGTTCATAAAAGGGAATTTTTTTTTTTTTGGTATAAAACTCCCCCGTAAAACCACATTGGGATCGATTTCTGCAAAACTCCTTTTTAGCGGATCTCTATTAAAGGAACATATCTGTTAAATTTCAAGTCTGTAAGCCTAATGGTTCAAAAAGGGAATTTATATCTATAAGGCCCCTTTAACTCTCTTCCGAACCCCCCTAGGAGGTTTATTTTTCCAAAGCTTCTTTTATAGCTAATTTCTACTCCATGAAAGGAACATGCTTACCAAATTTCAAGTCGGTAGGTCAAATAATTTAAAAACGTGAATATTTATATATAACGGAACTTAACCTCTCGCAAACCCCCTTCGGGATCTACTCTATGAAAGGAACACACCTATTCAATTTCAAGTATGTAGGTCAAATAGTTTTAAAAAGGGAATACTTTTCTATTACGGCACATACTCCTTTGCAACGTCCCTGGGAGGTCAATTTTCGCAAAACCTATTCTTAGCGGATCTGTACTCTATAAAAAAAAACATGCCTACTAAATTTCAAGTCTGTAGGTCTAATAGTTTCGGAGATAACGGGATATGAGTGTGTGTCGCTTTTCTTCTTTTTATAGTATATAGATAAATCTTTGAAAATAAAATGAGAAAATATTCTCATTTAAAAATTTCTGCAAAAAGATTAATCAAGGTCAAAAGTCATAAACCAAGTTCAATGAATGGTTTAAAAGAAATAATTTTTAGTCTGTAAAATTATTTTATTTATTCATTTCTGAATTGTTCTTAGTAAATATTTTTTTTAGGATTTTTTTTCGAAGAAAGATTAGGAAATTGAAACATTTCTAATGAAACGGAATGTTGCTATAACATCATTATAAGTTTATAATAAATTAAGATGCCCTGCATTAACTTAACTATGCTTCAAGTGTACATTGTTATACATTGAATAATTAAGTTTTAAATTAAGATGCCCTGCATTAACTTAACTATGCTTCAAGTGTTATACATTGAATAATTAAGTTTTTTCATTAATTACTAAAACTAGTTAGTTTAACATCGGTATAATATTTCATAAAATAATTTTAACAAAAACTGACTATTTAATATAAATTACATAAGTAGTTGTTATTCTTTATGTTTTACAAATTTCGTGGGGTAACAATAAAAATATTTTGACAGAAAGCAAAATCACTTACAAATTTCTAAATGTTCTGAAGTATAAAGTTTCTGGGTCTTAAAACTAGTCTTTCTTAAAAAAAAGAAAAGAATTAAGTCTGAATTCAAATGTTTAAAAACAAGCATTGCATAGATAGAATAAAGGATGGGAAAAACATGGAGGAAAAAAAAATTTTTACGTACAAGCATGTAATAACTCAATCAGTTCAAATTTCACCTATTGTATCTCTCACTACTTATATTCTAAGTTAAAACGTAGATTATGCCCAAGATTTTCACAAATTTAATGGGATTAAAAATTATTAAAAGCATAATTATAAATATAGCTTTCTCAGTATTGGGTAGCGGCCGTGCTAGCCGAATAGTTCTGTTTGCGAACTTAAGGCCGGCGTTCTTTCTGTTGAGTTCTGGTGCCACTGAATACCCACCATGTAGAAGAGCGGATGTATGTTAAATATGTCGTGGCTCAAAGTCCTTACGTTGGTATAATCTGGAAGTTTGGAGAGTGAAGTAGTAAAACTCGTCATTTGACCAAGGTCGGTCACCAAAAGCCCAACGTAGTCAAAAATGTGACGTTGATCATCAATCAATCAATACAATTCGCACTGGTTTCTAATAATTAAGGTAAAACTAGTTCATTGGATTTAATTTTAAGAAAATAATCATAAAAACACATGGAATTTCGAAAAATTATTGATTAAATAATTATTTATTGGACTTTATAAAGCATTTATTTCAAATATAATTCATAAATGATTACATTTTTTAATGCATAAGTCCACTGTTGGAAAAACTATAATAACAGAATCTTTTTAAATATTAAATAAATAGATTTTAATATATATATGGAACGTATACTTACTTCTAATACATTAGCGGCATTGACTTTCTATTATGTCAGTTAAGTTGTCTGACACTGCAAATGAAGCAAAAAGCTATCTATTACATATATATATTTAACAATATCTTAGTACCAACATTTGAAGATCGATAAAAATAAGAAAATACACACACAAATTACAAAAAAGGATATTTATAATTTCCTCAGACTATACTATATAACTGTTCAATTCCTTAAAATGTAGCGGTTAGTATAATTGTCTTATCAAATTTTATTATTCATATAAATCATGCATCTTTACTTTTTTCCATTCTTTTGACTGTGAGTATCAAACCCTAATTTTTGGAAATACATATTGTTCAAATCATGTCTAAAAGGGAAAAAATAGAGCTCGATGCGTTTTTCTATGCTAGTAAAATATCTTCTTATTATAACAAAAAATTTATAGAAAGAAAATAACGCATATATTTTCTTATCGTACCGTCTCCTGAAAATTTTAGAAATATCCTATATATATAAACGCGTAAAATGTTCATTGTAAATGCAATGTGAGATGCATGTTTGGCATTACAACATAAGAGGCATAGTATGAAACAAACCATGCATGGAAAAATTTATTTAAACAAAAATTAATAATATGATAAAGCGGGGAACTCCCTTTACAATAACGAAATCAAAATGTGATATTAATAGCAAAAGTTTTTTTAACCAGGAAGAATGCTCCAAATTCGAGTTCCTGTTCTTTAACGCTAGAGTGAGTGAATATTAACATCGCACTGTTCAGCAACTCGAGGGCTTTTGGCGACGGACCTCGTAATTTTGAACCATGGTCAAGTGACGAGGACGACGGCTGATCTTTAATGTTAGACGAAGGCAGTCTTAAGAAGAAATGATAAAAATACTTTATATTAATAATTAAATGTTAGTAAGAAAAGGAAACACATAATCTAAGGACCATGTGAAATGTGGTGCCCTTACATTTATTATGAAATTTTGTTAATTAGGATAGTATCTTTATTCTTTAAAACTTAAATTTTTAAATAAGTTCTAACTCAATCATTAAAAAGAAACTTTATTTTTTTTTTAAGTTTAAAAGCAAATTTTTCATAGAAACTAACCTTGTAAATACATTTTATTCAGATAAATCTTTGCAAAAGCTTAATTCGTGCGAAAATGTGTTTTATTTTATAAACTTTATGAAAAGAGTAAAGAAGTAAAATGAAATGTCTAATGTTACAATTAGTACAGGTACTTTATCCAGAAAGGAGAATTAATTTTTAGAGAGGAACGGATGTAGCTCAAACCTACTTAGCAAAGCTCAGGTATTATCTCTCAAAAAAGCAATATTCATCAATAAAGAAATTGCAAAAATGACGGAAAGCAAAAAATTCATGAAAGTAAAATCACTTTAAGTTAGGCGTTGTTTGGTGAATTTCTGAAATTTTTGATAAAGTTATCGCTCAGGTTTCACTTGTGGTTAACTTATTTCATTCACACATTTCATTCATATCCTGTAATACTTAATATTAAATGAATCGTCGTAGCACGCACCTACATTAACACAGATGCCACTATATCGATAAAAATATTGAAGAGAGTCAATGAAACAGTGGAGCTTGTAATCCAGCGTGAAACTCACATATGTTACATTTTTCTTTTACTTTTATGTTCTGGTAAGATCAATGTGATTTGCTTCTAAAATATTTTCAAATTAATTGGTAATGTTAAAAACTGAATCGGAAAAAAATAAGTCAAGCTTTCTTTTGGAAGCATAAATAATTTAATATTAGGAAATAAATATAAAAAATGGTATAAGTATTAACTATTTCTAAATTTATTACTAACATGTCAAAGCTCAGTTAAAGCAAATATTTGGTAATATCATTAGTAAATACAATAAACTGTCACTTTATACAAAAATATATTAACCAATAACCACCCGATTCTCTGTGTATTTTGCGATGTTGTATGATATACATTTTTAAATTATTGGTATATAACTTCTTGCATTAAGCTTTCGACTTTATTCAGAAATATTCTTATAGCCGTTGCCTCTTGATTAAAAAGGACAGGACTTAAATTTCTAAAAAGGAAGTGTATTTATCTTTTATGCTTCCACATCCCCTACCCCCTTCAACTTGGAAATCGATTTCCGTAAAACTCGTTCTTAGCAGATCTCTCTATTCAATGAAAGAAACATACCTACCAAATTTAAAGTCTATTTTTCTATTTTTTTAATAGTTCCGTAGATCTTACGATAAGTGAGTGAATCGCGTTTTTCTCCAAAATAAGTGCAGTCAGACATCCATTTTACGAACTTCTACTTAGCAAATTTTTCTATTTTACGAATTTTTTCCTGAAACCAAGAACATTTTATTACTTTCTTCATAAAATACCCTCCAAATAGCGAAGTGCATTTTCTGTTTCATGAACTTATTTTTCTGCAAATCGATTTTTTTCTCCCTATTTTAAAAACATTTCTTGACATTTTAAATTATTCTCTCTTTTAACACATTTTATGGTGATCAATGGCCTTAAAAGGGTTTTACCAGGTACCTAATTCACCTAGAGCAATAATATTGCCGTAATTTTTCAAATAAAAAACTCAAATAAAATTAACAGATTGAATCAGTAATTAAATTTAAGGAAGCATGAGTTAATGTATGCTTAAAATAACTGGTTATAAAATAATGTATGTTTAAAATTTTATAGCCTTAAAATTAAAAAAAATGTTATTAAAATTCGTTAATTTTAAAATAAAATTTTTTAAAGTTGAAAATACAGTGTGTTCTAGGACAATGTTTTTTTTTTCTTTTTTCCTTGCAGATTTCTTTTTGATGAGTAAGATTTATAAAATAAATAAATCTTAACTTACTATAGATAAAAGTGTGAATAATTACTTTTTTAAAAGTAATATACAGTGATTACAAATATAAAATTTGTTATATGTGATTTCTAAAGTACATTAAAAGAGGAATTCGTATTTAACGAATTTTAGAGATCTCATCGCATTTGTCTTTTAAGAAATAATATGTAAATTCTGATCCTTCTGATTAAGAAAAAAAATTAAACTGGGAAATATAAAAGATTAACTGGACTAAATTTTCTTTGAAAGTGGTGAGCGAAGAGCTGTATTTTATATTCTTTTATAATTTAGATAATCTTATATTTTTATTCTTTAAGAAAATGCATTATTTGTGTTATTAAATAAAAATTACAATTTCATTATTCTTGAAGGGACACACAGATACATTAACTACTCGTTAAATTATAGGGTAAATTATGATTGAAAAATGGCTTAATATTAATAAAATGTGATTATATCTGGTACGGAAACCGTTATAAGTAAGTTATGAGAAGTATTAAAACTGTCTTCATCACTGGACTGCTCGACACTACCGTCGAAATTTTTTTATTTATCGGACCTTTTTTTTTTTTTTTTTTTTTTGAAATTGTTGCAGTGAGTCAGTATTTATTGACTTTTCACTGTAAAGCAACACGAGGACTGTTGGCGACGGACCTCGTAATTATGAACCACGGTCAAGTGACAAGATGAAATAATTAGTAGGGGATATCTCTTTCTGAAAATGATCAATTCCGTTCGTTCCTGGAGAGATAGAATTACCATTTTTGTTTTACTTTTATGTAACTAATGAAAATCTAGACGTATTAAAAGTAAAAAAATCAAAAATACGTACCTTCAGTTAACGCTTAGAGAAATCCCATTTCACACTTAATCTCAGTACAGTTACTTAACATTCCTACTGGATTTTAGAATAAAGGTTACATTAAATCTTGAGGTCACTTATCTCATTAATACGAAATATTAGGGTCATTCAAAAGTTAGGGCTTGGTCTAATGGCGAACACAAAGATAGGGGCTTGGGAATAAAACCCCTCCCATACACCAAGAGATTAAAACATTACGTCTCCGTGCTTTCGTCTACGTTTTTTTTTTTTTTTTTTTTTTTTTTTTTGAAAATGTAACCTCTTCCATGAAAGTAGTCTTAGTACGCCACTGGCTCTGTCAATTCTTTTCATACGCACACACATTTAGATTATATGTATAATCGGCTACGTAAACTAATTATAAAATACAGGATAAGAACAAAAATATTCAGAACTCTTGGAATATGTTAAGGAATAAAATTTGGACTGAAAAGGTCCTGTAAATAAAAAGGGGGAATTACTTCATACTTATTTTAAACAATTTGCTTTATTACATTCAGATATCAAGAAATATTATATATATTGCATTGAAAATGGGTTTTCTCTGAAGGCTTTTTATGGGAATTATCTACATGGAAGTTTACAATATTTATTTCGATATCAATCAGCGAGCTGTTGTGTGATTCGGGAAATCTAAAATGTATAAAAAGTTGTTTACCATTTAATTTCATAAGCCAGCACTTTCTCAGGACATTTCTACGAATTTAACGTTGTGACAACACATCCTTTTGAGAAAAACTCTTTTTTTTGGTGGCTGAATCCAGACCAAAGGTTTAAAGAGTTTATCTTATCATCACATTTCATCTAAACACATGCACTGTTTAAGCTTTAATAATTTTTTTACGCTTCAACATTTAAAGCAGAATCTGTTGTTTACCGGTTCATTTAGATAGCACTGGAATGTAGTCATCGTGAGAGAAAAAAATTGTGTACCGAAAAGTGTGAACAAAGAATTAAACTGTATAACTTCCCGTTGGTTCTAGACTAATTGTGTTGTTTAGATTAAACAGATTTTTTTTTGTCACTGTGAGACTTCATTCTTATTGGCTTAAAATTCAAATTATCTTCTGTTGATTGGTTCTCCGAAATAGTTGTGAGAATCCGGAAGTTAAATTCATATAAAAATAAAAATCATCTAGCAAAATTCAGATGCCATTGAACTTGTAGAGAAGTGTCACTTTTAAATCGGGATTTTGTTACAAAGAACATGGCTTCCTTATTGGTGAGTAAGCAATTTTAGTTTTTCTGCCTTTATTCTATTCCTCTGCTTTCAAGTGATCCAAACATACTTGTAATATTTACAGATTTATTTAAGACATTGTCTGTATTTTTATTGATTGTGGAACAATAATGAGAACTTTTAAGGATGTTTATTAAAAGTTTTCAGCTGAGTCGGAGTAGGATTTAGTTAGCATTTGTAGATTGTAATCGTGTGTCATAAAATCAATCTAATGCTGTAAATGCGTTGTTGAAAGTGCATCACTGCTAGACTTGACTTTGAAGTGGTCTAAAAGACATTTTTATCGCTAAAGAGGAATTTAAACTATAGTTAATAGCACGAAAACGTACTTTTATGATATCTTTTTCTTCAGTTTCTTCTCTGTTTTGAGTTTTCTCAAAAACATAATATTTAAATAAAAAGTTCTCCCTGAATGAGCTGAAAAATTATTTAATTAATTTTTATTCTAAATTTTAGAATGTATATATTTATATACAAAGTTTTTTAATTTATTCTACTGAATAATTAGTTGCCCGAGGAAGTCAGTTACTGCCAATCTTTTGTCGTATTAGCTCATTTTTATGTGTTTTCCATCCGCCGTTTTGTTTATAGCTTTTTTGTGTCGTCGTCGAATAAAAAGATTAATTGAAAAAGGCTTCTTTATTCACCACAACTGCACCAACATATCAATAATGAAATATTTAAACTACAGCTAACCAAACTTATGTGTTTCAAGTTAAAAGACATCCTCCTTTAAGATTATATATGGAAAGAGAGGAGATAGAGAGAAAGATCAGAAAATGCGTCTTAAGATTCCTGCTTACGTAATATTAATTCTATGGTATTTCTTATTAACTTCTAAAATTTAGACAAATTTTAACTAATGCAATAAAATATATTTATTTTCTGAAGGATATATCTTAAAATAAGACAAACATAATAGTCTGGATTAACGAAGGTAAAAATAGAAATTCCATAGCATTGTTTTTAATTTTAAATTCGAAATGGCTGATATATTTATAGCCTAAAGACCATTAATTCAAAAAGTTTGATCTTCATACTTTTAATTTTCATTAAAATAACTGCATGTTTTCAATCTCGCTTTTCAGTTGTACTTTTTTTGTTAGATTTTTGAGTTCTCCGTTTCAGTGAAGTGAGTAAGAGTCACTAAATTGTACGTCTGTTCTGAGTCTCATAAACGGTGACGGAAAAGCATGCAAAACCATTGTTAAGTGTTTTATAATCAAGAATACGATAGTAATACACATTGAAAAAATTTTTGACCATGGAAGACCATACTCTCAACGCAGAACGTACATTTCTTGTTCGAAGGGCAATATATAAAGAGAAGACGTGTTCTAGAACACTTGATCAAGGGCAAAAAGTGTATTTCAGAAATCTTTCGATAACTTTGTTTAAAAAAACTAATACTAATCAAAATGAAGTATTATTCATTTAAATGTATATACATCTTTTAAAAGCACATGCTGTAAAAAGCGTTTTTTGAAGTTTTTTTTATCACAATGTTCTACTTCATACAAATTTCAGAAAACGATTAGATACGAAAATTAAAGATACTCTCTGTATTATTAGAATAGAGAAGATTATTATTCTTTGTCTAAATACATTATCGAGTTTTTCTAGACTTCTATAAAAATAAGTATCACTTGCTTTAAATTATTTCAATTATTTATGTACATACCCCCCAAAAAAGCCTTTTAAGAAAATACTTGCCGCATTCTAAAGTATTACATCCAAAGAACACGTTTTCTACGTACATGGTATACTTCAAAGTAAATTAATGTTAAATCTTTCTTACCCAATGTTGTGTTTGATAGATCTAATTAGAGTAACATGTCATTGAAGTCTTAAAATTACCTCGACATAGTTACAGTTCATCTTCAATGAAAAATCCCGAACTCTGTTTGGTCGGTGGCACTTTTCCCATGAATTCTTCTATCAAAACATGATTTAACCCTCTTCAATATTTCGACGCCAGATATCATACATCGGCAAAAAGGGGTCACACTTGATAAAGGTCCCTAACCTACATAGGCCATCCTGGCACGTGGAAATCAGTACAGTATATAAGATGTCCCATTCGATGACCTATCGCATAGCTTTACTTAGATCCTTTTGAGCACTCTCGTGGATCGGTTTATCTTTCCTGTGTTCGAGATTTCACTTAGCTGTCAGTAAAGTAAGCGTAGTTTCTTATATCGAATCGATTTTTTTTATTTTCTTTGATAATGTATCAATTTAATGTTACAGAGGAATTAAATTCGCTTGAGATATTATTTACTTGCATCGCCTTAAAAATATTTCTATTGAAACTGTAACTATGACTTAAATTATTATACATTCTTAAAAGCATTAATAGTTATCGTTGAAATTTGAATTGCTCCATTGCATGCGGTATGTTGCAGAATTTCTGCAGCTTTGCACTTTGTATGCAGAATTTATGCACACTTGCTTTTACTGCACATTAACATTTTTCCTTCGAAATATATACTTCATTATTATTGTTCAATTTCTTCTACAAATTTTACATTCTATTTAGGACTTGAAAAAAAGTCCTATGTTCGGCATTTGTAATCTTACCTCTTATATTAGAAGATTTGTATTACAATTATATTATTTTTAAGAATGATTTATAACAAATAACATCTTCGACTCAAATGTTATTCTCAAATTCTTAGAGGTTTTTAAGGAATTTGGTAGTTTTTTTTAGACAACTGTATCTATTGGAAATATGATTTAACGCTTTCAAATATTTTAGAGTTTTATCATTGTTTCGTGTTACTTCTGAGAAAATTCATCATGATTTTTAATCAGTAAGATCTGCAAGAAACTTTATCAATATTTGAATCACAATTTTTTAATGATGTTCCAAATTAGATACATAGATTATTTTTACATAGATAGATTATACATAGGCTACGGTTTTTTCTTTATCTTGTATAGTTACAGCATTCTGATGACAATTGCTATTTGTATAAAATCACGTGATAAATTATGTCACATGTTATGTTTTTATAATTTATTTCTATACATCAAATCTCTAATGTCTTTAGTAGATTACAACGTTTTGTATAAAAAATTTTCACGGTTCTGATTATCTTTAATGTATTTTTCTTACGAACTTCGGTTTAGAAATAATTAATGAAATTTAATGTAGAAGATATATATGCAAGATATTAATTTCAATATATTTATAAAATAAAGTTTTTGCATTTTTTTAAAAAAAAAACTTTTTGCTGCACATCAACTTATTATTTGAATAACAATCTAAAATTTCAGTAGTTCTATTCTAAAAGAATATGAAAGAAATATCAAACGTCGAAAAAAACTTTATAAAATATTATTCCGACAATGAATGTTAATATTCTTTATTTTGAAAGAAATATTCTAGTTATAGAAATAAAAACCTATTTGAATATTGAATGCTGCGTTTTTTTTGTTTTAAAAGAACCATTCAAGTTTCTTTCTTTTTATAAAAGATGATTCTAATAATAGATGTTAATATTCTCAATTTTAGATGAAGCATCATAATCATATAAAATTCAATACGATCAAAAGATATTGATATATATTTTAATTACAGTATTCAATAAAACTAAATCATTTTGATTACTTTTACCATGATTGTAATTCTAGAAATAAATTAAAGAAATATCATTATTATCAAAGAACTGAAAAGTATTAACCTTTTTATACAGTGCGTTATAAATTTGATCTATAATTCATAAATTATAGAATTATTTCAAGATATATAATATATCTGTTTCATAAAGAAACTGATTTAAATAAAAACCTATAATATATCTATTTCATAAAGAAACTGATTTAAATAAAAACCTGATTTTCAAAATTAATAGTTTATGTCTACAGTTTTTGGTACTTACGTATTATACCGTCAACGAATTTTTTCAAATCAAAAGACGTCACCAAACTCCGTGATATACGGCCGATAGTGGAAACCATTCCGACACAGGTTCAAACTCAGCAATAATAATGATGGCAGTATTTGGCGACATTTTTTGAATTGGCCCTGTCTTTTTATTTGGTGAAATTGATCGACAGCATTATACGTAGGTACCTAATTTTTTTTTGTGCTAGAAAAAGCAACATATAAGCTTCCATATAAAAACTTTCTAATCGAAACTTTCTACAAAACGAAAACGAAAATTTTTAAATTGCCTTTTAAAAATGAACTATTCTAATGCAAAAATAACTAGGCCAATAAACTCTTGATTATGCTCAATAATAATTAAAAAATAATAAATTAATCTCTTAAGTTGAATAATTTTTTAAATTAATTAATTATTTTATTTATTTTTTTAGATGCGTGCCTCATACCTTATCATAGCTTTATGGACGCTGGCTCTTGTACTGACCATCACAGTCTACGAAGTCCAGTCATCACCTGTTCAGTACAGCAAATGGGAAGAATACGTAAAAATGTTCAAAGATGATGATGGATTTATCAACAGCAAAGATAACAAATGCAGGTAAAGAGAAATTTTAGATATATATAATTCCATATCATAATTCTATCAAAATATTTACATGTATTAGCAAACATCGAATCTAAACAGCACAATGAAAAGTTAATAAAAATAGATATGAAATATTAAGTTCGAAGTTGCGCTAACATTAACGAATCAACTTTTTCAAGAATTATTAAATGAAATATCGTTTGGCGATATTATATTCTTCACGAATTCTTTCATAGTCCAAATAATGTTTTTTTAAAATATTGTATTGTTCCAAACTGTAATAAATAAAAAATATTCTTATTACATAATTATATTATCATTTAAAAGGAAAGTGTCAAAAATAATATACTTAATGTTACGAAAATCATATTTTGTAATTTTTATTCGTCTTCAAAGAATTGATTTTTTCAGAAATTATGCGGTAAAAAATCTTTTGGTGATAAAATGTTAATGCTTTCAAGCCATTCGTATACGTACATAAAATTTTGAGCTATATTTTTGTGATGTGTGTGAATTGAATAATATATATTACTTATGTGGACTTAGTAATGGATTTTTATAATTTTTTATTGATGCCTTTGGAACTAGATAAATATAAAATTATTCGAAATTAAAAATGAGCATCACATCTTTTGTAAATTAATGAGTACACATCTCGTATGATTGTTGGTTAATTGATTGATTTCTTTCGTACTCATTTATTATTTATATTATATTTATTTTAAAAAATTGCACACATTATTACAACGATCATTTAAATCAGATTATTTGCAATGTAAATTAATTTCTAAATACTTTCCGATAAATATAGATTTTCTATTATTGGATAATAAATGCACCTATTTTATAGTCATTATATCACATATTTTCACAAAAAAATATCTATTAACGCTTTTGCCTATAGGCCATTTTGAATTCATGAACGTAATCTTAAGACTATATGAAAATTTTCTATTTTTTCTAACCTCGTAACTAGAGTACTGCATACATTAAAATAAATAAAATGCATCCAAAAAAGCAAAAAGTAGTAAAGAAAGTTTTTCTGGAATTACATTTTTACCAACGTCATTTCATGAGAATTTTGGCCATACTGTATTTTTCATATTGTATCTATAATAAAGTAGTAAATGATGCTTTATATGAACGAAAATTTGGTTCTTGTCTTATTTATACATGTTCTTAAAATATTTTACATATTCTTAATATAACTAATTAATTTTCTATAAAGTGATACTTTTCAACTTTTGAATTAGTGGATCTCAAATTTTAAATTCTCAATTTTTTAATTGAATTTAATGCTTTAAAAATACTTTTTAAAAATAAGATATGGTTTTCATTTGTATAAAAACAGTTTAAGTGTTGAAAATTTAGTTGAAAAAGTCATTAAAAAAGTTGTGCTCAAAGCAGCTCTAATTTTGGCCTTATTCTAAGTTCCACCACATCTTATTTAATTTCCTTCGTATCCCCTTTTATTCAAATAATAACTTATACCTTAAAACAATGTCCTAAAAGACTGATACGACGAAAATCCCAAACTTCTTGGATACGATTTTGAAAAATTTATTTGGAATTAATAACACAGACTGGATTTTCTGAAAATGTATCAAATGTACAAGAAAGAAAATATGTTCTTTTCTCCTTTAGAAGGATTTATATTTGACGTGCTTTTGAGTCTAGGAAATTTGTCTACAATCTGTGTTTCTAACTTGTTGTCTGTTAGGACAACAAAAGTACTAAAGATATTTCAGAACGTTAAACAATGATAAGTTATGCATATGATGAAATATAGGCTAATCCGTCAATGTCTAAGTGTTCTTTGGTTAATATACATTTTTTTAAAAATGTTTTGAAATTTGCTGACTATACTAGGTCTTTTTTTCTAATATCTTTCCCTTTTATTCCAGACATGGTGGAGAAGTGCGAAATCTGTGTGAAAAGTGCGCCAAAGTCACTAAAAATGAAGTAGTCTTCCCTCTCTGCTGTCAGAATAAGATCGGAGTACACACTTGGTGCAAAGAGTTCCTCGATTACAGGCCTGTCGAACCCGTCTTGTCCTCCTAAGAGAATGTATTCCCTCACTGAATGTTCGAAAATGGCAAAAGATCCCACCATAATATTCTATCATCAGTTGTTGAGGCGAAGACAGAAGTAGAACCAATTTTCAGGCAATGAAACAGTTGTGAATATTGAAAAAGATTTTTTATGACTACTTGAAACTTGGAAGAAAAGGCTTTTTTAAAGAAAAAGACTGATAGTGAAACATTTGATGGGGACAGATTTTGAATATTTATATAGAAATACTCTATGCGACTTGTGTGGTATAATTACACAGGAGTAGTCAGTTTAGATTGAATTCACTCTACACAATTTTTGATTTCGATATACGAACGCCTTCAAAGAAGAACTATTAAGGAATGAAAATCACACACATTTATTCAATTTTGGATGATGTTAATTTTCACATCATCTATTTATAGTACAAGGCGACAAAAGAAATTGTAAATAGGATGTATAATTAGAGAAAATCTCTTTTATCCATTTTTGTAAAATCTCTAGTTAAGTATTTACATCTTGTACTATTTTTAAAGTATTCTAAATTTTAATCAACAGAAAAATAACCAACTAAAATACCTTTTTAAAGCATCAAACTTGTTATTTATTAAAAAAAATCTGAAATTATGATTAAAATCGAAACATTTTTTTAATAATGGTTATAATTTTATGATTTAATAACATTTTCAAATCTTCATAGTTATGTTCAGTTTTGTAAGGCTTCGAAAAACTGATTTGTTATTTGCAGTTAATATCATGCAGTCATCAGAAAGCAGTTATTGATTCACAACTTAAGATACCTGAGCTTAATAAGTATTAATTATTGCCTAATTATTTTTAGACGTTTTAATATGCAAGAACTGTTTGTATTCAAGTTGTTTATATATGTCGAAGATTGTCAAAGCGTTTACAATGCAACTATATATGTATGTACATGTACATTTATTTGATTTTATGACGGCTGTTATATATTTATTTTAAATGTGTTTGCTTTTATTCAACAAATTACTATTTATTATCATCGTTTTTATAGAAGAATATTTTCAATAAATTTGTGCATGTATTAAATGTGTTTTCTTTTCCTTTCAATTTTTTTTTTTTAAATTTTAGACCTAATACATTCCCTGGGAGCTGGTATTACATTTTAGTATGGCGCCATATAGGTAATTTTGACGCCTAGTTTCCTTCAAAGAGGGAAGCACCTGAGCTCTTAAGATGCGAAATTGAATCTTAATTTTGCCGAAAGCACCCAAACCAAACAGGCACTCTAAGGATCTTTAACATGACGTATAATCATACGATATGGACGCTGCCGATTTTTCGTATCATGAAAATCCACCGACTTGGGCCGGAGTCGTATGTACAAGGCCAGCGCCTAACTAACTATGCCACCCAACCGGCCTTTTTAAGATTAGAAGATCTGCTTTATGTGACTTTATTCAGAGAAAACAATTTCTAGTTCATGAACTAAAAAAAAAATTAGTATATATGTATATAAATATATACCCGCAGAACTTCATTAATACAAATTAACTGGGGCTCTGAGTCGTCAAGACCACCTTATCAGGGTATCAGTGGCTTCATGATATTTATCTTGGAGTTGCCCTGGCCTTTCAGTGCAGATCAAAAGACTCTATTACTCGCTCTTTCAATGGACATCGTATTTGATTTATTCCAAAGAAATCGATTCTTGTCCAATCAACACAAAGTTTGGTATTTGGGAGCACTTGGTGATTTCGGTTTGATTTTTAGTAGCTCTAAATCTTCTGGATGAGTTCGATCCTTCTGAGTTGATAAATAAAATTTGGCACATTTTCTAAGCCTTCGTTGATCATATCTTTGATTATGCACGGGGCTCTCCGAAAGATATAATATTAATGGCTTTGGGTTTTTTCCTTGGGTGCAGAATATCATGGACTTAGTTTAACTCTGCTGTATTTGGGAACTTGTAACTATAACAACATCTGTAAAAGGAGCCATAATACATAGCTAAACACTTGCTATAACAAAAATAAGAAGAATTTCTACTTGAAATAAAAAAAAATCAAAATATTAAATACCTGCATATAAGAAGACATTCAAATCAGTACATTACTTGTATGATAAGTAACAGGTTGAAAAAAATTCTTAAAATAAGATGAGGCTTTTCATTTTTAGTTAATTTTTTTAATGATTGTCGGGTTTAAGTGGGTCCTGATTAATAAGCACGATAGAAATTTGAAAATACCAACAGTTCTTTAAAAAATATTTATTGGTTCTGGATTCTTGGTGTCATTGATTCCGGAGGGATCGTAACTCTTGAAGATATTCAATCTCAGGGTTGATAATAAATATTTTAGTATTGATAATAACAATGTGATTCTTCACTAATTCAAAGATTTATTTAATATATGAACAGTAAAGCAGATTTTATAAAAAAAAAAAATTGTGTATGATCTAGTCCAGGGGTCGGCAACCTCTGGCACGTGGAGCAATTCTCAATAGCACTCTACCACTGTACAAAATTATAAGATGGAATTAAGTCATTATAAAAATATCAATAAATAGACAGCTATTTTAAATTGCTGTGTCATACCGGAGCGATTTAATTGTTTGAAGAAATTTACATGTGATCTGCTTTCAGCTTTGATTCCACGTATGTATGTGAACAAATTTGTTTTCATATGAAATATATTTTGAGTCTCCAAAGAAATTGTTTATCAGCTGAACATTCAGAATTATGATTCAAATTGAAAGTCACAAATTATACCCATGATATTGCGATTTTAAGTAGAGCTTTGCTGAGACAAAATTCGGTTTAAAATTTTAATTTTTTTTATTTAACTATATTCCATGAACACTTATAATTTATGTTTCTTATTTCTTATTTTTATAAATATTCTAAAAAAATGCATAATATATGTACGATTTTAATTTTTTAATTATTTTGAAGGAATAGTTATATATTTTATGTTGTTTATTTTTATGTCAATAAATATCTTTAAAGGATGCATGATTAATATATAATAGAATTCTAAATCTGTGTTTTTTACCCCTATTCCCTAACTTCTCATATATTGACGAGGGAATCAAATTGTTTCAAATATTTCCTACCACGTGGCACACTGAATCATATTGGTAGATTGGTTTGGCACACCACAGCTAAATGGTTGCCGACACCTGATCTAGTGTATATCCAGTTCAAAGAAGTTTTGCTTTCATACCATAAATATTTCTCTTTAGTACTACAAAATATTTACTAGCGATAAATTACCAGAATCATTGTTAAAAAATTATTTGTTCAAAAGAAATGGTTCACTATAATTCTTATAGCTAATGTGCTTACAATTCATGCTAATAAAATAAAAGGAATACTATAATGAAACAATTCTTGAAGTGCATAATATGTGAATATGCTTTGAATTTGCTATGTGCTTTTATATTTAAGGGATAAAACATTTTTAAAAATGCTGCTGTTGAATGAATATGCTTTGAATTTGTTATGTGCTTTTATATTTACGGGATAAAACATTTTTAAACATGCTGCTGTTGAATATATATATATAAGTAAAAGCAAATTTAAAAAAAAATCAAATACGACGCACGTGCAGTTGAAAATAAACTTCTTGAGTTGGAATGCAACAACATTTGTGAAATAGTAGTCTGTGTTGGATAGAGAAAGCAAAATAGCAGAAGAGGTTCCCAAATTCTTAAAAGAATATCTGATATTTTGATAGGAATCTAGACATCGGAAAAATTCTCGCTGATTTTTCCTATCTGAATCTCTTTAAAAAAAAAGGCCCACTTTGCATAAACTATCATATCTCAAGGTTAATCCAAAGATGAATATTTAAGAACTTCAGAGAGATCGAAGAGTGTGTAATCTTCATAAAAACTTATTAATCGAATCTTTTTTTCTTTTTCATGTTCCTTTCGCTCTAGGAAAGCTTTGTAGCATTATGTAAATTTTTCAAATATCGGCCCTATAATCAGTTAGGGATAAAATTTTTCTCTGTATACTTATTTTATATCATAAATAAAAAGCTTTGGTTACTTAATTTTAACTGATTAACAATGTATGCATCAGTCGTTGATGGATTTATAATTTTGGTTGAATGCTTGATTAACTTTTTCTTGTGTGTATGAATTTAAAATATAGCATTTCGGAGAATTTCTTATATATGAGGTACTCTTTTATACTATATATGGACTGAACTTCAATAATTCTGCGCAACATTATTTTTTTCAAAATATTTATTGCTTCCTACACTTCTTACCAACCCTATCTGTGTCTGGACCCGCCTTGTTTTCCCATGCTTCTTATCACAACTACAACTTTACAAACCAGGGAAATGAGATCAACAGCAATTTAGAGCATTTAAACTATATAATCACAGTTCCTTCAAAGGTGCGATTTGTTTCTCAATCCGCATTTTACTATAGGAAATTTGTGACGGGCTCATCGCGTTTTCTTTTAAAATCTCCTCTTGGGTTCTTTGGGGCCGAAAAAGGCAAATTCTTTCCTACCAAATCCAGAAGCGAAACGTGAACATGCAAATTAGAAACCTTTTAAATAGCAGAAGTTTAACGTAATCTTTTGACCTATTGGAGAATGATTATGCTAGTCTGGTTTAAGCGCGTGAACTGAAGAAAGAGAAGAAAGCCGTCATTGAGTGTGAAGATATCCGAGACAAAACGATCAAGTCAAGGTGGATACAATTCCACGCGAGTTAATCAAAAGATATTTAGGATCCGAGAGGATTGTGATTAAACAAGATATTAAGGTAGGATAATTCTAGTATCTATTAGTAACTGTGATATAAACAGAGACTAGGAGTAGACGGGAAAGTTAAATATAGTGGTTAAGATCGCGCTTATTTGGTAATACGTATTGTGTTTTTTCTCACCTCAGATCCGCTAAGTTATAATATAAATATTATCATTGTTAGTGTTTAAGTTAAGATCTTAATAAAGACATTTTAAGATCATGGCAACGTCTAGTTCTTCATTCACTCCCACACCTCTAGATCATGAAGTTAACTTAGGAGTGAGGTATCGCCCACGGGTAAATACTTCACAAATCATGTTTAAATTAACAATAAATATTTTTATAATTAGAAGAGTATTATCTCCATATGTCGATTTTATTCTAAACATATATATATAAGCTACGTCAAAACAATTATTTTCCTTTTGTTTCCTCTTCCCCTTATACTATTCAGATTACAGTAGAACGTCGTTTATCCGAACGTTTATTATTCGGACTGAAATATCTGAACCAGCTTTTTTTTTTTGTCAACTACAGGTACTGTATATGAAAACGATTTTGAACAGTGCAATGTTCAACAGTTGTTTCGCATGAGGCCAAAAGTGACGGGAAAACCCAAGGTCAGGGATATTTGGGGAATTTCAGTTGCGTGATTTGGTAAATATCTACGTGGTATATTAGGTCAGTTTGTTTCCAAACTTGACTCAGAATATGGCTCGAAGAAAAGGAAAACCACAAGGGAAGCAAACGATGTTGTTTTTGATCGTGCACTCTACTTGAGATGAGGTTTTCACAAAGAAGGAGCAAAGGGGACCCGATATTGGGCACTCTGTTGTAAGAAAAAGCTCTGGAACTTAACAAGAAATTAGGCGGTTCGGCTGATTTCTCAAAGCTAGCACTGGTTGGTTAAAGAACTTTAAATCACGCCACAAGATACGGGAACCGCAGATTGAAGGCGAATGATTGTCTGACGATAAGAACTCTGCCCACAATTCTGCTATTTAATGGTGCAAACAACAATCAGAGTGCTGTCCTACTCAAATACTGCTGTTCAAGAGAATCATAGACCTTGCAGCAAAAAAACGAAGGTGTACAATGGTACAACGAAAAATAAGTGATTATTTTTCCACAATAAAGGTAAAATTGCGACATTTTGTACCCATTTTGCTTTTTCTTCAAGCACATTTCCCGTATGGGATGATTTTCAATATTCGTATAGTGTCCGGTTTCATGTACTGTATGGATCGCATTCGGTTTTCGGTTATCCGAATAATCGCGTATCCGAACGGTGTCCAGTCCCAATTGATTCGGATAAACGACGTTCTACTGTACTTAGTTATGCTTTTTCCCATGCGAATGTCTTAAAAATTCAGTTGCGAATTTAAATTTGGGAGCCGAAAGAATTTCTAAATTGGAGTAACAAAAGTTCTCTTTCATTCAATCTTTTTATGAGTTACAAGAAACAAAATTGTATTATTCATAAACTGACTGAAATTTAGGGTTCTGCTAAAATTAGAAACGCATCTGCCTTTTTATCGTTCAGAATTAAGTACACACCACGGGTGACAAATGAAAATTCCTTTCAAATTTACTTTGCTCTGCAGGGACTTTCAGTTTCTGTCATTATCACTGCAACTGTAATGGTACTCCTTTTTACAAAGCCACCACCACAATAAAAGCTTCGTTTTACTCATATCACGTAGCTTCTGACATTTCTATTGTCGCATTTTAGGTAAGCATGGAATCGATTGGTATTGATTTAATACATAATTTTTTATTGGGCACGTTTTCCTTTCAACAGTACTCAGCTTCTGTTTGTGATGAAGTGAAAAGAATGCTCGTTCAAAAAGAAGTTGGGATCCTTGTTCTATAATTGTGATTCGAATTTCACTATTGCGGCCTCACACTTTTATTGCTATAATTTGCACATTTTTTTCGTAATCAGATAAAACTGTTAGTTCATGTAAATGGATTCGTTCTCCCGGGAATGGAAATCCAGTGTGTTAAGCTATCACTTTCATGATTTTTCCTCTTCTTAAAATTGTTCTCACAGGGTTTTTTCTTTCTCTTGACTGTTACAGAGCAGTATAGTTTAATGCACATAATATACACATTTAGTTTCTTGTTCTCTTACCATCTATCTATTATATCAAGAATTTTTGTTTCTAAATCTGCGTCTATTGGTGGTTGTTGCTGGGGTCCACTTTAAATCAAGGGAATCGGTAAAAAGGAGATACTAACGTTTGTGAGGCCCCCACCCGTGGGTGCCCCATTTCTACATTATCTACGCGACCTGTATTTGTAGTAAAGAACGAAGAATCACACAAATCTGTCATCTTAATATTTGTTTATTAAGATCTTAACTTAAACACTATATACAATAATAATAATAACCAAATTAAGTAAATCTGGAGAGAGAAGACACAATTCGTATTACCAAATAATCGCGTAATTGACCACTATATCTAACTTTACAGATTATCTCTAATCCCATTAATACACGCAGTTTCCTTATATCTTAATTTAAGACGCTTACCGCTATATCCTAGGTAACAGCAATTCTCTTGGTCCTAACTGACGTGACTTTACTCCTTGTGGAATGGTATCCACCTTTAGCTTGAATACACAGGTACGGGTAGGTTAATTCTTGAACTTGGAACTTCCTCTAACTTTAACTTAATCGCTTCTAATCATAAACATAAA
>BMAV01027330.1:196405-298548 GCA_019973955.1 Trichonephila inaurata madagascariensis
TACAGGAAGTGAATCTAACTTCATGATATTGAAGGTTCGAATTATCGAGAGTTTTATAGGAAAACTTCGAATTATCGCGTGTTGCAGTCTGGCCAACCACAAATTTTACTTCGAAATATTGAGAGTACCAAAACGTATGGTTTTAGTTCGAAATATCAAGAGTTTTTATTGGGGCTGAACATATACTTCGAATTAGCGAGAGGTTCGTATTATCGAAAGTTCGAATTATCGAGAGTCGACTGTATATTTAATGTTATGATCAGTTTATCTGTGCCGGTCATTCAAAAAATAAAAAGACCGTTTAATTATACAAAATTAAAGAGACAATATTTATTAGAAAAAACAGTTCTGTTATATACCTGAAACTCTTCCCCTTCCCTTCTTTACACGTACGCATCTTACATTTAAAAATTTAAACGTATCTTTTTACGAGCCTCAAAATTTCTATGTTGCATCCTTCTGAAGCCATTACATTAAGTCTAATGCTCAATGTAAATCGTTATTGTGAGGCTCTAAGAAGACTGCAGTGAGCCATAAAAATAGGATTCCAAGAAGGCTTTCAGAGGCATTATGCTTCTTCATGATAATAGTCCCACCTACAGAGAATTGCTGGACCCATTCGGATGGGAAATTTCTGATCATCCCTTCTATTGTCCAGACCTTGCTCTTTGTGACTGCTACCTTTTCTCTAATCTTAAAAAGTTTCTGGGCAGTAAACATTTTGGAAGTGTTGAAGAATTGAAGAATGCAATGACCACCTGGCCTAATGCAATGGAGGTTAAAAGATATAACATGGAAATTCTGAAGCTTCTGAACAAGTACGACAAATGTCTGAATGTAGAAAGTGATTATGTAGAGAAATGAAGGAAGTCACACGCAACTTATTTGCCTTTTTACTTCCGAGGATTTCATAACGAGAAGTAATACACTGTGTGAAACAACCACTTTATGCTTTTCATGCAATTCTCATAGTAGGGATCTACATTACATTATAGATAAGGAGAATAAAAACTTGGCAACTATTAGCAGTTGCTAGTATTACTGCTTGAGAGTCAGAGGATATGACAAACTGTTAAAAAAAAAGATGTAAAAGCAACTTTAATCATATCAACCTCCCAATCAAATGGGGGTATTATCAATTCCCAGAGAAAAAAAGGTAGCGTAAGATACACTCACAGAAATTTCTGTTCTTGAAACACTTTTTATATCAATCTTTGAGTCATCGGTATATATTTGCAGCCACCAAATAATAGATAATAGATTGTTTTCATATCCGCACTAAGCAAAGCTGCAGTACTATTTTGAGTTTGAAACATGGTTCAGAAGATCGAAAAAGAACGAAATGGTTACTGCTACCAAAGGATTAGTAAGGAGTAACAATTGCTGAAACCTATCCACCTCCTTCAAGACAGCTTGCAGGAAGTCTTCCTCAGTTTTCAATTTATGGGGTCAAAATCCAGAATAAATCCAACGTCCAGTATGTGGTAAAAGTATTAATTTTTGAGAGATCTTTGAAGAAACCTTCTTTATTTTACACTACATACTGGAGGAGGGGTAACGTTACTCTCGTTTGTAGCACTTAAGCTACAAGTGCTCCCTGGGTAATGCTAAATGAGTATTAAATATGTTGTTGTCATCGTAGAAATAGCATAAATAAAACAACAGAGAGAGAATCACCGTTTTTCCTTTATAACTAGGCAGTGAAAATCCTGTCAAAACAAGCATACCTACGTATGTTATGTAAACTGTCCTGTCAAAAAGTAAATCTGCCATACAAATCGATACCAGCGCAATCTTTCTTAAAAAAGATAAACTCGTATGCTACAAATTTTAATTCAATTGATTGTAATTTAATTTAAATCTAATAAAAATGCTATATATATATTGAATAAATATGCTTCATGCTTTCAAGTTATAAGGAATTGTACTTTGAAAAAAAAAACAGAAGTTTTTACAAATTTTGTCCAAACACAACCGCGGACAGGGATCCGGTTTGTTTGGCTCTAGGATCACTCATACTTGTCTCCATCCCTGATTTCTGAAACTGTCGACATATATGTCGTCTTCAATTGTATCATCCAAATAAACTTGATGTATATATGGTGTAATTTTTTCCACATCTGAAGAAAATGCTGACCAAAGCAATAGTCGACACAGTTTGTCGAGGTAGATCAAGTTACGAGGAGCAACATAAGATCTTGAGTTATTTTGTAGAAAGGGGACACATCTCGGAGATAGGGCAAAACCGCCAAATTTAAGATCTGGAAAATGTAACGCTGGCTGTTCAGATTACAGATGAAAGCTATCAAGAAGTGTTTGTGCAGTATATCTAAATGGCTGTCCTGATCTTCACACCGGGGACACGGCTCGTACGGCGATATTGAACGCAATTAGGTTGCTTGTATTCTCTTTAACACGTCAAGGTATTGATCCTTTATGATGTTGGACACAGAACTGGGATTTATCTGAAAAGACGAGAGACGTGGTACAACTGCTGTGTATCCAGTTTTCTCATTGAGCGCACCACTGTCACTGCGCGTCTCCGTGCTTTAGTATGAAGGAAAGATGTAATAATGGCTGCCTTGCAGAGAGTTCGTGCTACTCCAAAAGTTGTCTCGAACAGCCAATGTGGATACCTATCGTTCTGAAAACCAACCCATTTCCTAACTCAAGGTTCATATTATGGATATATGATCTCGTAAGGCCGACCTAACAACGTCTGTTCTCTCGGGTATTAGTGGTGGATGGCTTTTGAGATCCTGAATAGCATTCGCCATGATTTTCCTGAACCCATCGATTCCATATTTGCATAACAGTCATTGGATTCCGATCAAGGTGAGTAGCAAATCGCTGAACGGTACACTTTACTTTCGACAGGTCACGATCCAGATGTTATCGAATTCCGATGCATATTAGAAGCCCTTTCTCCTTCTTAAACAATGCCTAGTACGATCTTATTACAAATATACAGCACTCAAATGCGAAACACACTGCGTAACTGTTTTTATAGAGTTTGAAATGTCATTTTTCTCTTCTGTGTCATTCGCGAATACAGTTAAATGCTAATTATTTGTATATCCCAGCATCTTCTTTCTTTCATACGAATTTGACGTATTTTTAATGACCAGCAGTTGGTAATACAATACAAAATCAAACTTTCTAAATTAAAGTTGATAGGTCATGGAATACTCTAACAAAGCGTTCGAATATTTTCATAACATTCTTTCATTAAAAAACAAATAAATTTTGCTGCAAAATATACTTCAACACCTACATCCTCTGAATCGTCAAAGTACCATTCGTTTACAAAAACGTCAAGAGTCTGCTTTCAACTACTTTTACATTTAACTACAATACTGTAATCGTATAAATAAAGTTATGCTCATTCTGGGACCTAAAAATACACAAGCACTCGAACAGAGAATAAACAAAATTTGATACTTTTGTACACAATTGTTCTTTTTAAAGCTCGGCCGGGTCCTTTTTTTAACTCAGTGTGTACTTATCTGGGAATTGATGATGCAGATTATGATACTGGAGTCATTGAACGATTATGAGGGTTGTTATCTGCATACAGCAGTAAATTACTTCCTCGTGTTCGAATTCAGATTGCCATCTTGAGGTTGCTATTTTATCATATCCTTTAAGTACAATAATGAGTGATCGTCGCTTCGTAAATATATTCTATCTCTTGATGATTTTCTCTATAACTAAAATAGATGTCCTCTCTACGTTTAATTTTAAAAAGTTTGATTTGAACCTAAAAGTTTTCACTGTAATTGTACTTATCAGAATATTTAATGACCCAAGTCACTAAGTAGAACATTCGGAGTTTATAAATATATCATTTTCTGTAAATTTTCTCTAAAAGTGTTTTTTTTTCTTTCAGAAAAATATTTAAAACGAATGATCTTATATGTAAAAATCTGTCTAAAGCAGTAGCTCCCAAAGTGGTCCTTACAGAGCTCCAGGGGCCCCTGATATTATTCAGGGAATCCGTGGAAAATTAAACTTGATTTGGGGGGGTCGTTGATCAATGTCAGGGGGTCTGTACAAGGTTTAATATAAAATTTTAAAAAATTGATCCCTTTTTACTCTTATGGAAATTTAAATAAATAACAATAACTCACCTGGATATTCCCGACTGGGTGTTGAACCCTTTTGCGTATGGACTAACTCAGATCCCCAAAATAGATGAAACTACATTAATACAGAAGCATCTTATTAAAATATCCACAAATGAGGAACTTAAAACCAATTTTTGAGCAAGGATACCACCCATTCTGGTTATAAAAACAGATCCCAATTTTATATCTTGTATTACGGGTTATTGTACAGAAGTTGTTGACTACTCTAACTAAAAAAATCGACTAAAAACTAGTGCTCGTGGGGATTTGAGTTTCACAGGCATTGAGACAGACATAAATACACACATAATCTCTCATCAAATTCATCCAAGTCATAATTTTTTTAAAAAATTTTTTTATTTTAAACAAAAGTTATAATTTTTATAAATAATTCTTCAACAAAATGTTTTTGAAATTTGTAAATTTTACACTATGCATTTATGTATCTTTTTCACTTATGGGATGTTTGGGAGTTTTGACTTTAAAAAGTGGTCCGCGGGCAAATTTTGACTATAAAAAGGGGTCCGTGGGCAAGTTTTAACTATAAAAATTGATTCATGGGTTAAAAAAATTGAGAGCCACTGGAGTGCTTAAGAAAAAAAGAAATAAACTGTTTTCAACAAGATTCAGTATACTTATTTTTCGTTAAAAAAATCATCTGTTCTTGATCTAGATCAGGAATTGGCAAACCGCGGCTCTTTCCATAACAGGTTGCGACTCTAAGTTTTCTGCCTCAATGAACTATTAAAAAATAGTTATGGCTACTAAAAATTGTTTCCCTTTCTCTTTTTCCCTTATAGTTATTTAGTGAAAAAATTACCTGGATTTATATATACGTACATTTAAATATTTTACTGGCTTAAGATCGTTATTTAAGACAATTGTATTATAAACGGTTTTTCTTCAAAAAAGCTTACTGAGAGATTAGTGAAAATATTACAATTATTTCTAAAGCAGTGAAAGTACAATTTATAGGTAAAAATGCCACCTTACCTTAAAGCGATTTCCAGCAACGTTTACTTAGTTGGATAAATGAGTTCAAAAGCATGTATGATTTCGAACAGGAGATACACTTACCCTCTACACAAGCGACAAAAACATGTTTCGACAAGCTTTGAGATTAATGAAAATAATCTTGAAAGGATTTTTGGAAGTTAAAATGGAATTCCAATAAAATTTCAGACTGTAGAACCGATCAATTAAAATATAAAAGAGAAGGTAAGCAGAAAAAGATGGATTACTATAAGACGTAAGAGCTTTGTTCGTTATAGTTTTGTTCTCTTTCCTTAGAACATTTTTTCTTTTTTTTTAAAGGAAAATGTCGCGTCTATCGCAGGGATCGGCAATCTTTTAGCTATGGCGTGCCTAGCCAATCTACCAATATGATTCAGCGTGCCACACAGTAGGACATTTTTGAAACAATTCGATTTCCGCGATAATGCATACAGAGTAAGAGAATAGAAGTCAGTAATATAGATTTACAGTTTTATTATACATATTATATAATTTTGCATCATCAAAGGATATTTCTTAACAAAATAAGCAATATAAAATATAACTATTTCTTCAACAAAAATAAAAAATTAAAATTGTACGTATATTATGTATTTTTAAGAATATTTATATAAAAAATAAGAAATAAGCAATACAAAATATAAGTGTTCATGCAATGTAGTTAAACAAAAAGATAAATAAAAATTTTAATACCAACCTTGTTCTTGCACCGCTTTACTTTCATGTCGCAAAGTCAGGAGTATAATTTGTGACTTTCATTTTGACACGATTATGAGCATTTAGTTGTTAAAAAATTTCTTTTGCGGAATCGAAATATTTTTTACATGAGGAAAGAATTTTTACTTAGATAGGTAGAATTAAAAGTGGAAAGCAGAGTATGTGCAATTTTCTCTCTTCAAAAATTAAATCTCTCCATCAATGACATTCAATAGTTTACAAAATAGCTGTAAATTTATCTTTAGAGTTATCTTTCAGATTTTTTCGTAATTCCTTAAATGTCCATAATTCTGAAGATGCTTGTCGAGATGGAACATTAGAAATTTATCAACTTCCAACCACTAAAAAATGTACAAAAATGTAGGGTAATGTTAAGAGCCACAGAGAATTGTGCCGCGTGTCACATGTGGCACTCGTGTCATAGGTTGCCGACCCCTGGTCTATCATATTATTTAACTTTTTCAAGCAAGTATAATTAGTGGTAAAAATTCCATTTTTCCAAACGATATTGAAGTAAACATTTTATTTTAGTTATTGAATAAATAATATACGAGTGTCAAGAAACAAATATATCTAACTCACTGAAGCTGTTATTTAGTGTTGTTAAAATTTATAGACTTCTATTTCATGAAATTGCATTTGATTGGATTAATTAGTTTTTTTATTGTTACGTAATATTTTACAAATTTTTTTTAAAACGAAATTAAGTTATTTTTCTTCTGAATTTTTTTTAACCTCGCATTTATTTATTTATTTGCATTACCAAATTCCATCTGTCACATACGCGCCTGGTAACGGAATTTACAGAGAGATGCAATCTTTACTTGAAAGAGTAAAGGTTGATAAATAATTAGAACTTTGAAACAAAAAGGATATATTTGCATTTTTTTATTTTTCTTCTTCGAATTTTCGATAATAGCCCCCAAAAAAAATGCTATGTAATATTTCTTAAGGTTAATGAGTAATCTCAGGTTAATATTTATTTTAAAAAATAAATTAGAAAAGCAATCTTTAAATCAAGATGCTATCACCAGTGAATATTGATAATGAGTAAGACAAGATCTACAAAAAATTAGATAGTTTGAACCCTAAAAAGATTTATTAATAGTACTGATTCAATTTCAGATATGTATAGAGAAACTGTGTCTGTCATTCTTATGGCTATATCTGGTAATGAAGCTTTGCTTATATTACCCTATATGGATCCTCTGGAAAAGTAGCAAAAGTTTGATTTGATAAGATAAATTTAACCCTTGTAAATCTCGAAATAAAAAAAAAGCAATCTTAATTTTTATTTTCATCATTAGCCTAATAATTATGCAGTTTTTTTATATTTCAAGTTCTTTCAATATTATATAATACTTACTCAGTATTTCTTCATTTTGTTGCCTTTCAACCAACAAAGCAGAATGAAATTTCAATTTGCTTGTGTTGTTGTTGTTACTTATGCAACCTGATCGACAGTAACATCAGATCAAGACCCACGAAATTCATCGCGGCAACGGACTAGATTTTTGCGCATGTCAGCCGTTGCTGTGAGCACCATACAGGTAACAGTATGATTTTTTACGGTTCCACCGAATTTTAAGGGAGAACACGCTAGGGATGGTCAAGGGCCTTCCACTTCTCTTCCCCTTCCACCAACCTCATATGAGCACTTGCGGCTCGACGGCTATTTAGAGTACCCCCATGCCGCAAAGGCATTACACATTTACAAACATCCATGCCTTCTCCGGAATTCGCACCCATGCTCTACGGCACGGCAGTCAGCGTCACTAACCGCTGTAACGGATGGGTGGCCAATTTATTTGTTATTATGTATATATAGTTTTAATATTATTATTATTAATGAGTATTATTTATTTATTTTTATTTTTAATTACATATTACAAACTTTAAATTTCAGATGGCAACGTTAGTAATAAAATTGTATTATTCTTTTTGTTACTATTTAGTACTTTGCGAATGGCTACACCGGTGTTCTGTTCGATTGTTTATGTTTAGAATAAAGGTGAGAATAAAGTTCGTTTTCGATCGAAATTATTTATCTCTTTTATTTCAAATTGCTAGCCACCGTTGTTCGAGTTTTAATTAAAACTACTTCGATTTAGAAGTGTGGAAAAGGTGATTTAGTGTCCTTATAGTATTTTTGAAAGCTAAGAAAATTAGTTTAGATTTTTTTTTTTTGGAAGCTTAAACATTTTTGGCTCACAAAAATGTTCGTACACTTACAATTTTCTATAAAATTTAAAATGTTATCTACTAACACAGATTAATATATCAGAATTGTAATTTTTTTTAATATCTGCAATTTGTTCTTAGCGGAATAATGTTATCAATTTTTTTTAAAAAAAAAATAGTATAGCTTTTATTTAAAAAAAATTAAAAATTTAAAAAAACTACAAAAAAAAAATTACGTCACAAAACTTTTTGCACACTTATAATATGTAGAGGTTTTTTAAGTGTGCAAAGACTTTTGTGACGTTATATATATTTAAGTTTTTTCCATATTAATTTCTGAAAATAAAAATTATACTATATTTTAAATATATGTACTAATATATGTTTATATATTAAACTCATTTTTAATATTTGTTTTAATATGTACTAAGTTAAGAAAAATATGCAAAAGGTTAAGCTAATTTTTGTATGTTTTTCTTAATTTAGTACTTAGTAGAATATCCTTCAGCGTCCATAACACCTTTAAAACATCTCGGTATAAATTTCATCTTTCTTTTCTTTTCTTTTTTGTTTTTTTTGCATCGACGTGTGTTCCTTCCATTTTTCTGTGTTTACTGTTTTTAGTTCACATTTTGTTTCTATGAAGAACGCTATTCCAATCACTATTCCAATTAAATTATCGGGATTAAGTTCCTCTTTTTTTTTATTACCTCGCTATTGTATGCCCATTGGAGCAAAAATGTTGAATTTTCTCTCATTTGCAAATTGGATATTCTTCTAAAACGTTTCAGAATTATTTGTCGTAGATTTAACAAAGGAAAGTCGAAGTTTTTTCTATTGTTCACACTTACAAAAAAAATTTCTTCAAACAACACCCATGTAATCTGGTTGATATAAGTATTCGAACCATTTTAAATCAAACCGAAGTAAGAAAATCTTTCACTTAATTCTGTAGAAATTTTTATAGCATTCAAACGTGGATTTTTTAATGAATTTTCTAACAATAAATCGCTGATCCTGTTGAATTAACTTCTTTGGACGTCATTTTCTAGGCTGTTTCATCTTTAAAATGTTTTATCACATACTGCACCATAGAATGAGGAACATTTACTAATGTTTTGAACTGATTTATTTAGACTGAAATGTAAAATAATCAATTTTCGAATTGCTCTTTGTAATATCTTTATGACTACAAGTCCTCTTTAGATAATAAAGCAATAAAAATTGGAATATTTAAAAGAAAACAAGCAAATATTTAAGAAAACAATTTCTTGTATGTTACCACAATGCAGAAAGGAAAAGAAGTAAAAGACGATACTTTTACAAAGGAATTCGCCCCAAAATGTTTGGATATACATAGCTTTTGTGACGAGTTTTGTTGAACATTTTAATTCTTTTAAGAAATATATGGAAAAGAAATACTTGAAGAACCATGAAGAATATATAAAACGTAATTGGACTACATACACTGCTTGACAATTGCAAAGGAACAGTTACGTTTTTCGGAATAATTAAGAATAGACAATGATGGGAGAAGCGAAGCCAAGTACATATTTAGTAGAGATGATGTACATTTATTATAATACAAAATGGTACAGATACCGTCACATCGAAAAATTAAAAATTTAAAAATAAATAAGATGCTCCTTGTATGATTTCCAAAGAGCCACAAAAAATTATTTTCTGGTCAGAATGATGCAGACATGAGTACAAATAACCAGTGTGACCACGAACATTAATGCACATTTTGCATTATGTATCTCCAAGCTCTTCACTAAACTATTGAGGAGTTCTTGAAGCTTGATTGAAGTGGAATTCATCGAACAGGCTGCTGTGTATACAAACCAACTTGATTTAATCGCCGTTAGATGATTCTTGCTGAAACATGTGTACCAATAGCGGTTGCAAGGTTTGCAGCGATCTTGGAGGTGACATTTCTGTTCCTTTTACCAAGAGGGCTACATAGCGATCCTCTAAAGCAGTGGCCTTCGAACATTTGCAACTCACGGAGCCCCTAAAACTCGAAGGTGCTTTCACGGAACCCCTAGAACTAGAAAGTGTTTTCGTGGAACTCCATTCCATATACATATTTCAAATAATATTTAACGTAGATCAACATGTTATAGGTACTTTATGTAAAAGCAATTAAAACAAGTAATATATATAAAAAATTTAAGTTCAATTCCTACTTAGATCAACAAAGAAAATTTTTATTTTAGCTACTTTTTATTAAATAGTTACAATTAATGTAAATAATGCATATACATATGACAAGATTCACAAGATTAAGTGGTAATTATTTTTTATTAATTATCATTAAAGTATCGTATTGCGATCCAAAACAATCGTGTTTATAAAATTTCTGTTCAACTGAATGCTTTAAAACGAGAGAAAAAAGCATTTTCAAGTTTTGACACGTCGCCAAAAGGGTCGCTAAATCACCAACGTAGCTGTATTTGTAATTCTTTAAATAGTTAGTTTTAAACAATTAATTTTTATTAATTATAATTAAATTATTGTATTGTCATCCAAACAATCATGCATATTAAATTTCAGCTCAATTGAACGCTTTAAAATGTATTTTATTAACGATTGAAAATTCCACCAAGATAAATAAATAAATAAATATATAGAGATTGTGAGCCAATGAGTAGGAATTGAAAAAGTATTGCATTTATTATTAAAAAAATGTTGTCTAATTTTTTAACACATTATTTAATCATTAATAATATTAATTTGTGACTCAAGTGTCACCTACCCATGTATTATATATACTAATTGGGATATATGCTAGCACTTTTTACTCTAACTGTCGAAATCTAGGTCTATTGAAATTAAATGCAATCGCATACAAGTCATACTCTGAGAATAATTTGTTTTTGTAGTCACTTACGTTGAGAAATATATTTCACTTCAACACAATGTTCTGAATGGTATTAAAATGTTTATAGCTGTGCGAAATATCCCGTGTATTATGCATGAATTTGCAACCTAAAATTTAGCTGTTCTTTCTTAAATTTAGATTTTAATATCAAATGTATTGATATGTTGTTCCTTTTTCTTCATTATAGGTCTTGTTTTCCACAAATGTAAAAAGGTGCATTATCCATTAAAAACTATTTTTGCAACACATTGGGCTAACTAACGAGTGTAAAATTATCTCTTGGAACCCGAGATAGTAAACAATAGAATATTCACAATCTAGTAGGAAGTATATATACACTGCTGGCCACCGTAAATGCAACAACAAGAAAGACAAGAGATAGCACAACAAAATTTATTTTGTAGATAACATGTTGACCAAGTATCAAATGATTAAATTTATAGACATCTGTGCAGTGTAGTTCCTGCCAGAATCAGTAGCCAGAGTAGCCGCCATTGTTGGAGATCACCGCTGCCACACGCCTCGGCATTGATTCAAAGAAACTTTGGATGGGTTCTTGGGGTACAGCAGACCAAGCAGCTTCCACACGTTGTCAAAGTTGATCTGGTATGGCAGCTGGGGGTGTAATCTGTGTCAATCGTTGAGCAACCATGGACCACATGTTTTATATCGGCGAAAGATCCGGAGAGCGAGCCAGCCAGGAAAGCAATTCAATCTGGTGATTGACGAAGAATCTTTGAACAATGCGTGCCACGCGTGGTCGCGCATTATCCTGTTGAAGTATGGCTGTGGCCAAGCCCTGAAGGTAAGGAAGGACAACTGGCGCCAACACCTCAGAGATGTAGCGCTGGCTGTTTAAAGTACCGGCAAGGCGTAATAGAGGAGTGCGAGAGTGATATCCAATACCACCCATATCATAATACCCGGTGCAGGACCAGTGTGGCGGTGCATAACGCAGCTGTTCAGCATCCTCTCTCCACGGTGTCTCCAGACTCGAGTCCGACCATTGTGGTGTTGCAGACAGATGCGTGACTCGTCAGTAAAGACAACTTCATTCCATTCTGTTACCCACATCCTTCTTTCATCGCACCATTGGTGGAAGAGACGTCTGTGGTTCTGCGTCAAGGGTAGACCAAGCAATGGACGTCTTGCGGACAGACCACTCTGCTGTAAATGGCGTCGAATGGTACGCGCAGACACTGAATGATGCTTTACAGACTCAATGTGCTATGCTGTGGTTCTTGATATGACTGAGCGATCCGTCAATGCCATGCACACAATTTGCCTGTCCTCACGTGAAGTGGTGCACTGAGGTGGATGCGATGGACCACGTCGTTCGTCGTACCCTCCTGCATCCAGCGGTCACATATCCACATTACAGTTGTTTGGTTTTGTCCAACACGACTACCGATTTTCCTGAAAGGTAATCCACAATCTCAGTAGGCCACTATCCCTCCTCTTTAAAACTCGGATACTTGATTAAAAGCAGATCGCTGTTTTCTACGAGACATAACTGATCGTTTTTGAAAACCACAAGAAAAACACAATTGCCGAACTTGAAATCGTCGAAATCTCCAAGCCTTAAATAGCGCTTTGAGGTGCGCCACAGGCGCGCGTGATGTGTGTCTGCGCTGAAATTCTAATCATTTGCATATCTCACCTCCGCTAATGCATGTTGTAAATTTCATGTTATTTGCATGCTTCCTTCAGGGTGTTGCATTTACGGTGGCCAGCAGTGAATAAAGATAAAACTTTTTAGTATTTTTTTATTATATTATAATAAAAGTTTAGAAAGTGTTGCACAAAATAAAGTTTTTATACACACATAAAATTTTCAGTTTTAATGAATAAGGGGGATGAGCTTTAGATACTTGTAACTTTGCAAATTTCATAGAGAACGTGAATCCATTTTTCATACACATTTATTTCTTCTTGATTTTATTATTGTGACTCGTGGAATCCCTAGGAATGCCTTATGGAACCCCAGTGTTCCGTAGAACACAGTTTGAAGACCACTGCTCTGAAGGAGTGGTGTTTCTACAACGACCCCTGGCATGCTTGCGCAAAGCATTTCCACCTTCAGCGGCCTTCTTTAATCGCTAGGTGATACTCTTCTGTACAACCATTGCAGCAGCTACAGAGGTGATACTTTGATCTGCGTTCAGTCGTCCAATTGCTCGTCTACAATCTTAGTCACTCAAATGATGTCTTGCTGACATTTTGTTCTACTTATTACAAGAAACAAACAGAATTTTGGAGAAAAAACTAGTATAATATCTAGCGCTATTTTTGTCTGGCTTGAATTTTCGTATGAATCATGAGCTTGTATGCATAGCCCTCTGAACTTGACTTTACTTTTTTTTGTCAGTTGTCTGAGACGCAATTTTGCATAATTCACTTGTTCTTTAGCAATTGTCAAGAAACATTAGAATTTTAAGGTATCCGACTAAGTTCGGAACCATGGTTTTGCAAAAGCGTATAAATGGATAATATTTATGATATATAGTGTCACTTAGGTTAGAAAATGTATATAAAATTGTTTTAAGAATAGTATTACAATAAAAAATTATTTAAGTTCTGTATTTTGACAAAAAATGAACATAAAATGACCAATTTTCAAAATATTCTCCTTTTGTGAAAAATGCTTCTATTATAATATTTCGCCTGTATATAGCTCAGACCTCTGTACTGAGGCTCAACTAGAATTTTTGAAATATATAACCTAGAAGTGGGTTTAACCATGTTTCACGACAACAGAGGGAGAAATTTTAAGAAAAAAACGCCGATAATTATTTCAATGGGTTGTAACTGAAAATGTGAATTTTTCAAAAATCATAGTTGAGCCTCTGTAAAGAGGTTCGAGCTATATACAGGCAAAATATTATTTTAATAGAAGCATTTTTCACTAAAGGAGAACATTTTGAAAAATGGTTATTCTAAGTTAATTTTGTGTCGAAATATTGTATTTAAATCGTTTTTTTTTTGTCAAAATGTCCTTAAAACCATTTTATACATGTATTCTAATCTAAGGGACACTAAATATCATGAAAATTATCCATTTATGCACTTTTTTAAAATCACGGTTCCGAACGTAGTCGGATACCTTAAACCTAGGCTAAAGTAAGATTTCTATAACTTGTTCACGTATAAGAACACTTTTGAGAGACGCTATATATCACAGCTAAAATGTAATTGATGATATTAAAAAAATTGCAAGCATAATTATATTTGGAAATCAGTATTCTTGGGATAGATTTTTTTTTCTTGCCGAAAAAAACCTGCGTTTTTTTACAAAAAGTTCAATGGACCAACAAAGCCTGAGAAAATATATTATAGAGAGAGATCTCTTGTTAATAAACCGATGAAAACAATTTGTTAAAAAAAAAGTTGGCGCTACGCAAGTGATTTGCTGAAATATTGAATGTAAAAAAATCTGTTAACTGGATTCTGGAAACTACCGGTTCTAGTTGTTGGATTCTCTATGTAAGTTCTAGAAACTGTGTTATACGCAATTAAAATAGATATCTACAGAAAAATCACTCAATTCATTCAACAAATGACATGAGACCTTGACCACTGGGTCTTTCACTATGCTATATTTAATAAAAACATAAGAAAGCACGTGTTTTTGTTCCCGAACAGAAGATTACAAATGCGGAAGTTGTAGTAAAAATGCAATGAGATAACAACTGGGCAGTACGGACAAAAACAAACATTCACGTAACAAGACAATAAAAAATGAGTTTTACGTAACTATAAGACAACTTATATAAATACTCAATACAAAGATAAATCTTTTTTTAAATTTATTTTTTTACAGTTCCTTTGTCAAGCAATGAGAAAACAAATAAAAGTTATTTAAAATTTTATTATTAAATTTTTTTATACTTCTTAATTAAAAACTTTTCCCTTGGACCTTTAAGACACATACTTAGTGAATAGAACCCAAGTAAAAAAAGCTGTTTTTAAATAGAAGAATCTATAATACCGATATCTTATTTTCCTATCTAACTGATGTAAATAGCAGTGATTCCAAACTTTTTGATCGCATACCCCTCAAAAAATTAGACCCTTAAATTAGAAGTTCCCCAATTAATATACATACACTAGCCGTTACCCACATGTTTCTCTGGGTATTTCATGATGTATGGATATATATCGTTTATAAATTATTGATATTTAAATCTTAAGCAATAAGCATTACATTGTAATGAAAAGAATTCTTATAACCCCCACTTCTTAATTTAAAAAGATCAGAGCTTGAATTTCAAGTAATAGAAGTAGAATTATCTCTTACGCTCCTGTAATCCCTTTTTCTCAAAGTGGAGATTTCTGCTAAATCTATTTTTAGAGAATCTCGACTCAACAAAATAAACATGCTTTCCAAATTTCATGTCTAAGTCTAATAGTTCAAAACGGAATTTTTTTAATCAATAAGCTCAGTAAACCCTCTTGAGAGTTGACTTAGATGATTTCAGCTGAACAAAAGAAACAAGCTAACCAATTTTCAAATATGTAGGTCTAACAGTTGAAAAACAGGAATTTTTATCTATTATGCCCCCTTAGCCCCTTGAAACCATCTTGGGAATTGATTTCCAAAAAACTCGTTCTTAACGAATATCTCTATTCCTTAAAAGGAACATGTCTACCAAATTTCAAGTCTGTACGTCAAATAGTTTCAAAACGGGAATATGTATCTATAACGCCCCTTAAGCCCTCGCATCCCCCTTGGGGGTTGGTTTCCCAAAACCTCTTTTGTATAGGATCTCTGCTGAATGAAAGGAACATACCCACTAAATTTCAAGTCTGTAGGTCTAATAGTACCGGAGATCTCGTGATGAGATCTCAATTTTCTTCTTTATATTACACCCAACTCTTTTTTTTCTTTACTCGGTCTTTTTTAACAAGGTTTTGAAATAACACGGTACACGAATTCAACGAGTTTTTTTTATTTTTATTTTACATAATTTTTTTGTTTTAGCACGAATCCTGAAAAAAATTGAGGATTCATTCTCTTTGGATGACGATTTGATTAAATTTACTTCAGTTTATAATAATTAAGAAGTCGGAGTTCAGCTATTAACATTTGATTTAATTCGCGAGGGCTTGAAATTTCTATAAGTATGTGGAACAACATTTTCTTACTCATGATCCTGACAAAAGGTGTACATTAAAAGTTCAACATATTGATAAGTTTTATGTAGCGGGATATCAGGAATTTGTGACGGATCTATCCGCGATCCTTCAACTAATCCTCTTGAGAAATCTTTGGGCTATCAATTAGCGTTATTTACAACCAACTCTTCGGAAGAAGAAAATCGTAATATTCAAATTAACTTACTATGTATATAGTCGAAGTTTTCTACTTGATTAGAGAGTAGGAGAGGAGATTTACTCAAATCAGGTGAGATTGTTACTGGCAGGTTGTGACGAATCTAATCCTCTTGGGGAATCTTTGGGCTAGCATTCGCGTTTAATTCACAGCTTTCCCTCTCAAGAAGAAACCCTGATATGTCGATTAGTTCGACTATATAAAGTCAGAGTTTTGTAACTGTAATAGAAGGAGATAGAAGTTGTTACATTCGCTACGCAGATGAGATTGAATAGAGTTAATTTTCGCGAGTAACGATTAAAAATAGGGGTTTGCCTCTGTGTTGAATTAGTAGATTTAAAGTTAGGAATCAACGATAGATTAGGTTGAGTTAGATAAGTTACTGGCGCACGTTTGTTTAATAGTCATTGCTTTCTCTCTGCCACTCCTTTGACATCCACTTTGAGATTGACTTGTTGTTGGTTAGTGTGTGTTTGAGTAAATAAATAATTGTTATTAGGAAAGATTCTGGTTCTGCTTTCATTCCTCCTACACCCTTTGGTAGGCAGGATGGTGAGGGAGCAACTTCAGGGGTAGGTCGCCCACAAGGTATAATTGTAATATTTGAATTATTGTGATTTGAGACTTATTAGGAAGAAACTTTAAAGTGATGATTGTTCACTGAGATTAAATTTATATTAGATTAAATCGGATGATAGATTAGATCCTTTATAAAGTAAGGATCGAGTTTGATAGTCTCCTAATCCTTCGTCGTTGTTCCACTTTCGTGGTTAGCATCGAGACATTCTCTTACTATTTTTAGTGAATTTGTGTCTTTTCATTTGTGATAAATAAATAGATTGATTGAATCATGGCGAGTGTTTCTTCCCTGCCACCCACATATCTAGGTGCCCAAGAGAAAGGTGGCAACCTCTCACAAATTCAATAGCAACTTGAGAAACCAAAACAAACAAATGTAAAATAAGCAGCCACTAATAAAAGACTTTGTAACAACAACAACAAAAAATTCACAGAGGCCGTTACGGGATGGACATAAACGCGTGCGCACCTCTAGGTTTCTTTCGCTAGCGTCACTCACAGGCCGGAGAGTTTATTGTAGTTGAGCCTAATCTGAAATTTTATGAACATGTAATGCCATCTGTTGCCAAAAAAACAGAGCTTTAAAACGTTCTGATGCAGTGGCACGGGGATGTGACTATCAGCCCTGGAATGAGAGATACTCTGGCACATTTATGTGACGTTTGGGAACTGTGAGTGTTTCATGATGGCGCATATACGTGACGGTTGGCCCGAAGTGGTTAATAACAAATGAAATTCTTTATTCGAATCAAAGCCGAGAGTTGTGTTAGACGTATCTGGCACATCTACTGATGATAGTATTTTGATCTAACTCATATTTTCGTGTGGGCTTGTTAATCAAGTAGCGATGAATAGTCATTAGTTTGTAGTTTTATTCCTAATTTCAGATTGAATTTTTTGTATATTGTATGTACTTATATAGACTGAATTTTTACTGTACACTAATTTAAATTTTTTGTAACAAAAATGAATTATTTTTCTTCTATAAACATGTAACATGGATTTCATTTTTTTTTTTGCACGACTTTTTGGAAAAATATTTAGAGATTTTTAATCTTACACGATTTTTTAAAGTTGGGGAACGTATCCCCAAATTTACCATATGTCTCATGTATCTTTTACACTTATTTTTTTACACGGTTTTCCAAGGAATGTATCTACCGTGTAAAAAAAAAGATAGATATGCATACATGCATACATAGATATGCATACATGCATACATATATACAGGTACGCTCACACGCACAAATATATTTAATATTACATGAGCCTAAATTCTTTAGCGTATCCCCAAACATCACTCTGCGTACCTACGGAAGGGAGACTACCGGTACAGAGTACACCATATTTCAGTTAACTTCTATAAGCAAATGGATTTATCTTTTCGTACATAAAATGTTTATGTGTCCCTTATTTCATCTATAATACCTTAACGCATACGATGGGGGCAAAAAGCCCTAAACATAATCATTTGTTCGCATAATTTTTGAGATTATCATTAATTACATTTTTTTGCTGTTGTTGTTGAAGAAAGTGGGTTTAAATCCCATTTCTTTTATTTCCTCATGGTAACATGTACTGTTTTATCTAAAAATTGTTGATATCTATTAGCTAATAAAAAAATGTGTAATATCAAAACCTTATTAACTACATATAAAATGAAAATGACAATTATTTATTTCACACTGATTTAAAATAAAACATTTTTTTCTTCAAAAAAGTACAAAAATATTTGGTTTGTTCATATTCATACACTCACAAATAAAATAAAAGTCTTTACATATGCATGAAAATTTCAATTTTAGAAGATGGAATTTGTAGCTGCATTCTTTATGCTGCAGATTAAGCACGTTGTGACGACCAGAACACAAATCTGTGTAAAAAAATGATATTAAACAATTGAGCAACAGTAGGATATGAAATAGAAATCTGGATTATTTCATTGCAAAGAAAATAAATAACAAGTAATATAAAAAAAATTAAAGTCAATTCCTACTTATTTTAACAAAGAAACATTTTATTCCAGTTACTTTTTATCAAATAATCACAATTAATATAAATATGTATATGCATATGACAGAATCACAATATTAAGTGGCAATTAATTTTTATTAATTATCATTAAAGTATCGTATTGTCATCCAAAATAATCGTGTATATAAAATTTCAATTCTACTAAATGCTTTAAGACATGAGAAAAAAATCTCTTAAAGTTTTGACCCAAGTCGCTAAAAATGAAGCCAACGTGACTGTATCTGTAATTCTTTAAATAATTAGTTTCAGTCAATTAATTTTAATTAATTACAATTAAATTATCGTATTGTCACCCCAAATCATTGTGCATAGAAAATTTCAGCTCAAATGAACGCTTTAAAATGTGGGGAAAACCTTTTAAAGTTTTGACAGAAGTCGCCAAAATGGTTGCCAAAAATGATGCCAACGTGGCTGTATCTGTCATTCTTTGAATAATTAGTTTTAATAAATTAATTTTTATTAATTATATATATATAATTAAATTACCGCATTGTTATCCATTATAAAATTTCAGCTCAATTGAGCGCTTTAAAAAAAAAATGTATTTTATTAACGATTGAAAATTTGAACAAGATATACAGTGGGCCACAAAAGTGTTCATACACTTGCATTTTCTTATAAAACAATGTTTTCGACTAATAAAAATTAATATATTGTAACTGTAATTTTTTTATGATATCTGCAACTTATTCTTAATTGCGCGAATAACATAATTAATTTTTTAAAAATAGTATAACTATTTTAACAAAAAATTAATTATCAAAAAGGTACTAAAAAATTACGCCACAAAAGTCTTCGTACACGTAACACAAATCTCAACTAAGCTTTAAATATTGTATTTCTTTTTTAATTTAGTACTTAGTAGGATATCTTCTAGTTAAGCTTTTAAGCGTCTTGGTATAGATTTAATCAGTTTTTTGTAATTTCTGCATCGATTTTTCACAATTCTTCTGTGACTATTGTTTTTACTTAACATTTTGTGTTTATTTGTCACGTTTTCTTTTTTTTTTTTTACATCAGAATCGCACTAAATATGTTCTACTAGGCTAAAAAACGTGATTGAGGAGGTGTTTTCATAATTTGGGGACAGTTATAGAGACACCAGTGGCGTACAATGAGAGCAGTGCACTTGGCGTCATTACCCTGTCAAAAAATTAAGTAGTCTCTAATATCCAAATTTTGGGCGGATAATTTAAAATATCTCTTTAAAATAATTAAATAGAGCTCATGATTCATAATACCATGAAAAAATAAAAAAATTACCTAATTCTGAGGCCAATTTACACCCCCTCGCCAGAATACCTTCACTTCCATGCTGAAGCATGGAAATGAAGGAGTTCTTGTTCCACATAAATTCATGGGATTAAACTCCTTATTTTTTTATTTACAAGCTATTATAGGCCCATCGGAACCAAAAATGTTGAATCGTCTCCCATCCTAATCAATTTGCTGTCAATTTTGAATTTTCTGAAACTTACAAGGGGAGGGCACGACTAAGGAAATTCATTTTGGGACGAGACTTTGTGTAACTGTAGTACTGCTATAGGGTATTCAAACCCCAATGTAACTCCGTCGAATGGGCAGTCAATTCCGAGAAAACAGCGTTCGAAATTCATACTAAGCTTATATACAAGTTATTTTCTCCCTGATACAACGTCTCCGTAGCGTGATCGTCAGCGTATCGGAGTGCTATCTAAAGGCCCGGGGTTCTATTCCCGCTGCATTTTTTTATTTTTTTTTCTCCACAATTTATTTTCAGAATTAAATGATTTTATTTTTAAAAGATTCATTGATTTTAAATGATATTCTATATAATTATAGTATCTATTCACTTTTTAAAACACAAAACAACTAATATATGGTATAACTATACAATTACTTCTGTCATTAAAATCTCTAATTAATTGTATTTTTAAAATTATTCCATATACCTAAATGGCCATAAAATTTTACTTCCGTTTTTAACAAAACGATTTTGTGCAAGAGAAAGGCAGCTGTTTTTAAAGAGCAGGTGTTATTCTTTTAAGAACAAAAAATTCTTTTAAAAACAAAGAATGCTCCAATAGGAAAATATTAGGATAACGGATTTTGATTTACAATATAACTTTGTTAGTTTATTTCTGGATTTTTAAGAGAGTTTGTAGTGTTTCGATAGATATTATTTTACATAAATCACATATAATATAAATAGTTTGTATATTTTATATTGAAGATGTCTGTGAATAAAGATATTGTTACTGTACAAGCAGTTGCTGAAACATCTCTGTATAGTGAAAATTCAAAGTTGAGGCTAACAGATGCAGTTGAGTATTTTAAAACCTTGCTTAAAAGAAATAATTTGATTACTTCGAAATGCTCAGGTTCCATTTCTCATGAAGCTATGCTGATGGGGGAGGAACTTTACAACTACGCTGTCGACATGTTGGCTGAAAAAATATGATACACGATGAAGAGCTCATACATGCTAACGAAGTATGTGAAGAAGTATTTTTTGAATCAGTTGAAGTCGATTCCTCAACTGACGAGTATGAGCCTGAAGAAAAAAGAGAGACATAAAACATATCCCTTTGAATTATAAAATAAAACAGTAAACATGGCAAAAAGCATCCTACTTGGAGTATTAAAACGTTACACAGTAGGGGATGTGGTAGTTTAAAAAAAAGAGCATTTACATAAATGGTAAAAACATATCATAAAAGTAGGAAATAAATTTGATAAATATGCGCTTATTGATTCCTGGGCATATGATCGCTTTGTTGAAGCAAGAGAAAATTTTCATCAAGTAACTAGCAAGAATTTACAGCAGTGGTTTTATCTGCCGCTGGGCAGTTTAATGACTTCGAATTCAACGCTTCCGAACGGTGGGTGAAAAAATTCAAAAAAGAACATAAAATACGTCAACGAAAAATTACAAAATATGTGTCGCAAAAGGAAACAGCAACTTTGGAAGAAATTTTAAAGTCTGCAGAAACTTTCGGATACAGACATTGCATCTGATGCCTAAATTTGATAAAGACTTCGTCATTAATACTGATCAGACAGGTATATTGAAATATAAAAAAATCAACTTTTTTTAGATTTTAACTGTAAACTTGTTCAATTCATCTAATTTGCTCCATTTTCTTTCTTTTCAGGGTGCCAATACCAATCTACTTTTAATAGGACTCTGGCAGACAAGGGAAGCAAAACAATATTTGTTAAGCGACAAGACATAAATAAATTAACTCATACCTATACAGCTCAATATGCTCTGACTTTATCAGGGAAACTATTGCCGAAAGTATTTGTGTGTCTGCAAGAACCAATGGGTAAATTTCGCCCAAAAATTCAAAAAATTGTGGAGGAATACTCAAAAAATATAAAAATATTATAATAACATCTTCCAAGTCTGGGAAACTCTCAAAAGAATTATATATTGACTTTCTCCAAGATTGCTTAAAACCTTACGTGGAAAAAGAAAATTTTCTTCTTCTCGTCGATTCTTGGAGAGGTCAAACAAAACCCGAAATTTATGATGAAGTCTTCCAGGATGATTATAAATTGCCTACTTGTACTCTTAAAATTATTCCTCCCAAATGTACTCCAATTGTGCAACCTTGTGACGTTTACTTTTATAGGCAAGTAAAAAATTTCATTAAGCATTTGCAAAATTCGGCATTCTTAATAGAACAAAATCGTGAAATAAATTCACGAGAAGACTGTATTAAAATCCAATCAATTGTTCATCATCAATTGTCATCGCCAATTTTTGAAAAAACGATTCGATATGCTTGGTACGCGGCAAAACTTTCTGAAGATAGAGAAATTTTCTTAAATGTAAAGGATGTGTGTTTTCCAAATCAACTTCTTAAAAAACATTGTTCATGCGGTAATTCTTCATTTATTAACTGTGCTAGATGTCAAAAAATTAGTTGTTTTGAATGTTTTTATGATAATTATCACTCAGGTTCTTGTATATAATAAAAAAATAATATGTAAGACACAGTTAACTCTTTTTACTTATATTTAACTTTATTTATTATAATTTAAGTTATTTTTACTTTTTAATTTTATATTTATTTATATACTATTATTTCATTTGTTTTCACTTTTTATTTATAAGTATTATTATCATAACTATTAGTTTTGTGTTTTAAAAAAGTAAAATAGTTACTATAATTATATAGAATATCATTTAAAAAAATCAATGAATCTTTTTTAGAAAATAAAATCATTTAATTCTGAAAATAAATTGTGGAGAAAAAAAAATAAAAACAAAATGGGGCCGCGGGAATAGAACCCCGGTCCTTTAGATAGCACTCCGATACGCTGACGATCACGCTACGGAGACGTTGTATCAGGGAGAAAATAACTTGTATATAAGCTTAGTATGAATTTCGAACGCTGTTTTCTCGGAATCGACTGCCCATTCGACGGAGTTACATTGGGGTTTGAATACCCTATAGCAGTACTACAGTTACACAAAGTCTCGTCCCAAAATGAATTTCCTTAGTCGTGCCCTCCCCTTGTTAGTTCAAGAATCTAGTTGGATCAATAAAACATGGATATATAAGTGTTCTTGCGTGGGGGAGTAAATCGGCCACAGAATTAGATAATTTGATATTTTTTGTTGATATTGTGAATTATGAGTTATATTTAAATATTTTAAAGAGAAATTTTAAAATATCCGCCCAAAATTTGGATATTGGAAACGATTTCATTTTTTAACAGGATAATGACGCCAAGCGCACTGCTCTCAATGTACGCCACTGGTGTCTCTATAACTGTTCCCAAATTATGAAAACATCCCTCAATCACTTTATTTATCCCAGTAGAACATATTTAGGGAGATTCTGATGTAAAAAAAAAGAAAACGTGACAAATAAACACAAAATGTTAAGTAAAAACAATAGTCACAGAAGAATTGTGGAAAATCGATGCAGAAATTACAAAAAACTGATTAAATCTATACCAAGACGCTTAAAAGCTGTTGTGGACACTAGAAGATATCCTACTAAGTACTAAATTAAAAAACCAATATTTAAAGCTTAGTTGAGATTTTTATTAAGTGTACGAAGATTTTGTGGCGTAATTTTTAGTACTTTTGATAATTAATTTTTAAAAATAGTATAACTATTTTTAAAAATTAATTATATCATTCCATTAAGAACAAGTTGCAGATATCATAAAAAATTACAATTACAATATATTAATTTTTATTAGTCGAAAACATTAAATTTTATAAGAAATTGCAAGTGTACGAACACTTTTGTGGCCCACTGTATGTTGGGAAATTGTGAACTAACAGTAGGAGAATAAATCTTTCTGTCCAATGTACAGCAAAGAAAAGTCTTTGTCACTTAAGACGCAATTTTTAAGAAGTAACTTATATTATAAACTAATAATAACAAAATTAAAAATAAGAAGAAATGATTTAAAATATTATAGTTAAACTTTCCCCGTTGCAGCATATTTCTTTTGAATCAATTGTATTTTCTCTCAGTGAATTTCTTTCGATCTTTTACGCTCTTCAAAAGTTATTTTCCTATGAGGCATATTAATTATTCTTTTTTAATACTCCATTCACTTTTTTACTAATGAAAGTCGCACAAGATCGGTTTTACCCAAAACATTCTTTATTATACAAAAACTACGGTAATAAGCTACAGATCAGATAGTCATAGTTACAAACTTCAACATAAAATTTGAGCTGGGAAATTGTTATTTCTCCCAAATTGGTTACAGAAACAGTTATCAATCAGAAGGAAACAGCAAAAGATTTACTTAAATAAATAAATTTCAATTATAGAATTATAAATACCAAGCGATTTTTTTTAAAAAAAATATGCAATTAATCCACCAAAAGATACTTTAATAACTACTTTATCTCGAAAAGTAATCCGATGGTATGTAAATTCACATATTGCCAAAAATAATTGGTAAGAAACTAAGAAATCATTTGTTGAAAATTATTCGAAAGAGTTATTCAATTTAAATTTAAAAAACTCATAAACTTGACTCTATATGTGAAAGAAATTGAGCGAGAATACTGATTTTTAAGACTTCGATTATTATAGTCCGCTATGTACAGTTGATATTGTATAGTTGGATTAGATCCAAAACTAGGTGTTATATTACGTGAAAATGTTTTAATTTATAATTTTCTTTCGTGGTTTACATTACATCGTTATTACATATTATGAACATAGTCAGAAATGTTATTGCGAGTTAAATGTTTTTCATTTATTTAAAGTCATGGATAAATGTTGAAAAACAAAATGAAATTTTTACCCCCTGGAATTATTGTTCCCTCTGGATAAATAAATTTTGCAGAGGGGAATGTGAAAATTCAAGACGGGTTCAAATACTATTACATAGATGATAATTAGTGAATAACTCTTCAGAAAATAAAAATTTCTAGTAGAAAGTTGTAAATAGTAGTGTTTTATTTACTTGTAAAAGAAGAACGGCTAATGCTACACCACCGACAAGAGCTGCTTTATTTTTCAAGAATTCGACAACGGCTTCATAGCAACCCTAAAGAAATAACAAAATGTATCAAAATCATATATTAGATGTATATACATATATAAGGCATAATAAGAATTTTCAACAAAGAAATTAGTTATAAATCAACTTGAAGATTACAAAGGATTTCTCTTGTCCCTAACTCGAATGCAAATTACACTATTAAATTGTTATTAAAACCCTTTTGACGAAAACTTACAGAAAAACATCTCGGTACTATATTTATTCCATAGTTTTATTGAATAAAAGAGCAAGAAAATGGTATCTGAGTACTTAGTTCCAAAATCAAAAGAAAAAACTAATCAAGTGACATCTAGCGCCGAGCAAATACACTAAAGAAAAAAAAATGTTGCAAGCGGTAGGTTTTGATAGGAAAGTACCTAAATTTTCACGTAGGTAGAAATAAACAACAGAAACATGAAGAAACGTCATCAATTGTTATTTATTTCCATTATTTTACTTTAATTGTTTACTCAAAATTTATAAACACTACTGAAAATAATAAATTTAACATTTATTTGAATATCGCTTTTAATTAACGCAATCTGCAAAAATATTGAAAACAGGATGAGTAAAAATAAAATAAATTGGGACTGTATAACGATCCCTAAAGGAAATTGTGATGGCAGATCTTGAGAACTGAAACTATAGTTTATGTGAGCACAATATACCAACTCTTGCGTATCTCAAGCTGTAATTTTGAAACTAGTGTAACAAAACTGAATATAATTAAATCTGCATTCCTCCCTTCCTCAGTGGCTCGACAGCCCAGGGTCTTCTCAAGAAGCCTTCTCCAGACCAGCCTTCTTCCTGTTAGTGTTCTCAAATTCCTAGTTCTCAAAACTAGGAGATCTTTTCCTAGGCCATCAATCCATCTAAGATTTGGCCTGCCCTTTCTTCGTGTGCCAATTGGTTGAGCATTGAAGACTTCTTTAGTGGTTCGTTAGTCTTCGTTCATTCTGACAACTTGACCTGCCCATTTAATTCGTTGTATTTTTCTGAAGTTAACAATATCAGATTCTTTATATGATTGATAGAGCTCGAAATTTTTGATCTTCTTCTCCACTTTCCATTTTCCTGAATTCCTCCAAAAATCAATCTTAAAATCTTCCTTTTGTGCAGATACTTATCATGTTATCATCTGTTCTAAACATGGACTAAGTTTCACATGCATAAGTTAATACTGATTCTATAAGACTTTTATACAATAGAACCTTTTTTTTTCTTTTGATTAAATTTTATTTCATATATATTTTCGTATTCCATTGAGACATCTATCAGCCATAGTAATTCTCTTTTGGTTTTCAGTAGTACAATCGTTTCTATCATTAATTTCTGAACCTGAATAAGTGAAACTGTCAAAAACTTAAAAACTATACTCTATAATTTTAAAATGGGTAAATCTGCATTATCTGGGAAATACTGTGCAGCAGAAACATAGAAAAATGAATTTAACTTTCTTTTCCATAAAATTAAACCCAGATTAACGTATTTTGCGTATTACTTTTACAAAGTATTTTCTCATTGCTGGGTATTATCTTCCAAAACTATTTTATGAATTCTTTCTTTCCAAGTTAACAAAAAAAATGTTCAGTTAGTAAAATAATTTATGCAATGAGCCTCAAGAAAAAACCAAATCCAAATAAAGTAACCTAAAAACCGAGAATAAAAGCTAAAATAAAACAATAAAAGCACTATATAGAAATTGGGATTGATTGATTGAATGAATTTGGATTTTAATGGCGCAAGGGCCAACTTCGGCCAAGCTGCGCCAAATAGAAATTGGGAAAGAAACCTAAGAAGTTTAAAGTTTTAGCCATGTTGAGAAGACAATAGAAAATTTTAAAAAGGATTTTGCCTTACATTTGTAGACACTTATTATACGTTTATCCTTAAAAAAAGATATGTATAATATATTTATTTTTAAATTTATTATAGTTGAAGCACCACATTCAACAATTCTCATAACTTTTATGCTATGTTTAAAAATAAAAACCTTCAGTTCAGAGAACTTATAGCTAAAACCTCCAGTATTCCAAAATGTCTCACTTCGAAAACTAACTTTATCTCAGTCTGGAAACAGACTTTTTTTTTAACATTTTCATCATTCATATTCTACTTGTCTAGTGTACAGTAAGGGCTGCTTTCAAGGCGCCCAGTTAAAAATCGTTTGGCGAGAACTGGGGAAACATGTGTAGAAAACTGACTTCATCACCTTCCCAATAGTCAGCATGGTCTGTTTTAGATTTGCTACTAGTCCTGACTTTTTTGCAAGATCTCCTGTGTAGAATGGGAATGGCAGATTCAGAATGGTCTTTATGACCATTCTGCGCGTCCATGACTAGGAATCACCTCAATATATACCCTGCTGTTTTGAACTGTATTTCCTTAACTGTTGTTGACTGTGCTTTGGGTGACTGTTTTTATCGCTCTATATTGTATTAGGCTGCTAGTCAACTGTGATCGAAATCTCAGAGAAGGACATAGGATTAAAATAAAAGGATTTGTTTACATTCAAATTAAAAAGGAATCAGGAAATAGTTTGTCTTGGTCCAACATCCTGAACTTTTTTTCCTACGAGAAAAATAATTTGAATCAAATGTTTACATGACAATGAATATATATAGAAAAGGTAATGTTTCTGTCACTCAGTATTGAAAGGATCAATTTTATGATTAACTACCTCAAGTACCAGTTCCCTTTGTACGGACGACTTTTTAAATAAAACTCAATAATCTAGGCATACGATTTTGATTTTAACGATTAATAGACATATCCTCCCAGAAGTTGAATTAAAAACTGACCTTGAAGTAATGGGACGTAATATACACTGGTGTGCAAAACTTAAGCAACAATGTAAAAATTTAGCAGATAGCCATGAAATTGCAGAAAAGGAAGTCTGGAGATCAGTACAGTGAACACATAAGTCAGTAGAAACGTCATGCGTATGCAAATATCAGGAACAAAACGTCAGAAGCGATGTGAGCGTACGCAAAACGCGTGATGTCGGCTCGCACTGCTCAACAGTAGAATAAAATGAAGGACGGAGACGCAGTTCAACATATGCGCTGCAAGTGCCAGTGAGTCAGTTCGTGAAATATGGCTAGAAGAAATCACCTGGACGACTTCACACGTGGAAGAGTGATCGGAAAGCTGGAGGAGGGGCGTACTGTCACCAGTGTAGCTGCAGAGTTCGGAATCAACAAAAGTGTCGTTTCGCGCGCTTGGAAAGCGTTCCAAACCACAGGTACAGCTGTTAGAAAGGTTGGTGGTGGCCGCCCGAGGACGACAAATGCAAGGGATGACCGATATATCATCCTGCAGGTGAAAAGAGGTCGACAGCAGTCAGCAAGCGCCATTGCTCAGAAACTCTGTACAGCAACGGGTCGACAAGTGTCGCGGTTTACTGTGGCCAGACTCCTTCACAAAGGGGGCCTATTCGCCAGCCGTCCTGAACGCTGCCTCCTGTTGAAAGTTGGCCACCGAGGCCACCGTTTACAGTGGGCCAGAGAGCACAAAAACTGAACAACTGATCAATGGAGTCGTGTCCTCTTTACGGATGAGAGTCGGTTCAGTACCAGAAGCGATTCTCAACGCGTTTTGATTTGGAGAGAGATCGGGACCCGGTTTTATCCCAGTAACATCAAGGAAAGACACCGTTACGGTGGTCCTGAAGTTCTTGTCTGGGGAGGCATTATGCTGAACGGGCGAGCTGAGCTTCACATTTTCGACAGAGGGTCTGTAACCGGGGATCGCTATTGTGAGGAGGTACTTCTTCCCCATGTGCGTCTTTTCCGAAGTGCCATTGGCCCAGACTTCATTTTTATGGATGACAATGCACGGCCACATCGCATTCTTGCTGTTGAGGAGGTGCTGGAAAGTGAAGATATCACTCGAATGGATTGGCCAGCGTGCTCCCAGATTTAAATCCCATCGAACATGTGTGGGATGCTTTGGGGAGACGTATTGCCACACGCTTACATCATCCGGAGAACAACCAACAACTCAAACAAGAGGTTGATTGAGGATTGGGCACTCCTACCTCAAGAAATGTGCACCAGCTGGTTCTGAGTATGCGTAGAGTGCGAAGCAACCATTGTAGTAAGGGGAGGACATATACCATATTAAGGAATATCTGCTTGTTGTTCTTCCTGTTGGATAGAAATTAATGAGTCACGATACTATGCGTTCAATAAAGCTTGTTTTTGTTTGATTCCATACCGTATGCGTTGTATTCCTTTTTCAGCGCCCATGCTTTCGTCATCCTTTACGTACATAATACTCTCCCTCATTTCAGAATTTCAAGTCTCTCAGATGATTTTTCGTGAAGTTATGGCAATAAACCCACCTGTTGCTTAAGTTTTGCACACCAGTGTACATAAGAACTATAAGCAGCGAAGTGGAAATCTACCTTCGCATAAAGGAAAAAGATAAAAAGTTGCTCACTGATCACGAACTTATATTTTTTTATGAAATCTCCACCTGGGAATATTTTGGATAAAGAACAGTCAAACATTCATTGCATATACTAGGGATGGCAAACCATTGGCACGCATGCAATTGGTGGCACGCGGCACAATATTTTGGGCACGCCACCGATCAAAACGGTTGCATTTTTGTTCTTAAACCGTATTATTGCAAGTATCCCCAAACATGAAAAACAATTTCAAAGATAAAAATGTACATGAGAAACCAGACAGTGAGATGTTCTCAATTCAAAGAATTGTAAGAAACGCTCAAGTTTATTATGTACACTGATATGTGACATTATTTGATAAACTAAACTTGCTCCAATTCGATTCATTGGAAATTCAAAAATTTGAAATGCAACTTATTTATTTCTAGTCTAGTTCAATATGGATTCAAAAATTTATTAAAACAAAGAAAACGTTGGAATTGATTGAAACAGAAAGATTAAGAAGCAATATAAGTGAAAATGCCATTTACGAAATTTCGGAAACATGGAATTCGATTCCAGACACATTTAACTGTTTTAAGAAACTAGCTCGTGCTATTTTAACCATATTTTTATCTACCTAAGCTTAAGAGTGATTATTTTCAGAGATGAATAACATTAAAGACTCACTAGAAACCGTTTCGCAGATGACTCCAATTCAACATGTATTCTGCTAAAAGTAACATTTTACAATCCTAATATAAGTTATTTGTCATCTATATATATATAATTTGCAACAAAAGAAGCCACACTAATGTTACTTAAATTTAATTACACGTATAACTGAAACATTTACTACGATACAGTTCAAAATGTATATTTTCATAGTAAATAAAGAGTTTTGTAATGCGGGTATTTAGTTTTATTATTTTCAAAATTATACATTAGAATCAAAATTAAATCAAAATTATTTGACGGCACGTCTATACCTCATTAAACATATCATAAAGAAAAAATGGCACATTGATCCAAAAAGGTTAGCCATCCCTGGCATATACCATATGAATATCGGCCATTATGAACGATCAATTTCTGGATAGAACGATTGAAAAATAAGATATGAGAAATTGATATAGAATTGTAATCCTGCAACATCTCTTTCGAGAGCTAGGATGAAAAGTATACTGAAAAATATTTTCAACATTTAAAAGAAGATTTAAAGCGAATTTAGAAAAATCATTTAAAGATGCAGGCCATCATCATGTATAGTCTCAGCACACCAAATTCTCTGCGTCTGGGTTTTTTCTGTCTTTAGACTGTGTGTGTGAGACCCTCCTTTACATACACAAAAAACTCTTAATAAAATTAAAATGAAATGAACCTAAAGCTTATTGTTGAATTAAAATAAGAATAAATTTTTACTCTATTATACGGAGATCCCGTGTCTTTATCTGTACAAGACGGAGGTATTGGTTTGGGATCCGCGGCATAATCCGAAGGTCCATCGACTCCACAACAGTGCAGCTGCAAAAGAAAATATTTCAGTTATAAATACTTCAGGTATTTAGAATATCGAAACGATTCTTTCTGTACGTAGTTATTAACATAGCCCTTTTGTTGTAAAGTACAGGATATATAAAGCATTATTAAAACATGTTAATTGATATGTTAAGGAGACTGCCTACATTCAGACACAATTTTTTTTATAAAAACAAATTTTTGAAACAAATTGAGTGTTTTTAGGAAGAAGAATAAAAAAAATATGTAAATACATAAAAAATTTTAAATAAATATTGTACTTTTAGAAAAATTGGTTGTTTTCAAGGAAATTTTACCAAATTTTTAATAAAACGGGTAACACTGTATAAAAATTTCTAATGCAATTATCATAATTTTCTTTATACACAACATACATATTATGGTGCTCTTCAAAATGAACCAAAATTAAAGCGAAATATTAAAATACAAAAAAAAATTATAGACGATTATACATAATAATATGAAAATTTTGATATTTTTTAAGTTTTTTCTTTATAAAAACTACCCTGAATGAAAAAATACTTAACCTACAACAAAACTTATGGTCTTCTTTATGAAAAATAGTATAATAAAAATTTCCACAAAGTTTCAAAACATTATCTGGCTGGGTTCTTAAGATATTATGTATCTGGTAAAGAGTTTCTTTCAAAAACATAATTTTGAGAAAAACTCATTTAAAGTTTTATCTTACTGCCCTTTTGCATAAAGTGATGTTTTTTAAAATCACTATAACTTTATTTCTGTTTCGCGTAAAGAAAAAAGAAAAACTGTTTTGGAAAGAAAAATGTTCAAACTATAAGATTTTGAAGTAAAAAAATGCGACGAAAAACGACATTTTCAAGCAGTCACCTTAAACTACAGTTAATTAAATTTGAGTACAGAAGCGAATATTAAATTTTCTAAGATCTTAGATTGACATTCCTAAGTGAATAACTCCCATTCCCCCATTGATAATATTCCTTATTTGTGAAATCGACTTCGGCAATTCAAATTTAAAAGAAATATTTTAAGTATTATGGCAGCTTAATAATGACTGTGATTGATTTTTTTATTAACATCACACTTTGAACGACACAAAGGCTATTGCCGACGAAGTTCTTTGTTTTGAACCTCGATCAAGACAGAGTCACAAAAAGGGTTGCAATGAAAGCGAAATAATTTTAAAAAATATATATTTTCTCACAAGTAGATGAAATATTTATGAGATTATTTCCGTGCAATTTATAAGGGAGCTACAATAATACATATCTTAAAAGAAGCTAAAAATGTATTTGTGATTTTCAAACTGAAGATGCTATCATAGCTACATATATACATGTATTATTCACTCATTTGAAGAGATATAACATTTATATTGATATGTTTGCAGGTAATTTCTAACTATCACCATCATTGTTATTGTTAAATGCTCCTTTCATTTGAGTCACGTGTCATGTTGACGTAGTTTTGCTAGTTTCAAATCAGCTGGGTTTTTCCTGGGCAATAATTTTGCTCTATATCTTTAAATATTTAGATAATGTCCCAATTTTTCTGTGGACTATCAAAAATTTTCACTTATTGTCAGTGATCCATAGGAGACCGGTTGAGGACAGCTGTGTTAAGGTATCCGACTACGCTCGGAACCGTGATTTTAAAAAAGCGCATTAATGGATGATTTTCATGATATTTAGTTTCATTTCGATTAGAATACATGTATAAAATTGTTTTAAGGACATTATGACAAAAAAAAATTATTTAAATACAATATTTTGGCAAAAAATTAACTTGGAATAATTTTTTTTTGTGAAAACGTTCTCCTTTTATAAAAAAAATGCTTCTATAATAATAATATTTTGTGTGTGTGTGTGCTTCTATAAAGTAAAGACTTCTCCAGAGAGACTGAACTAGAATTTTTAAAAAATTCACATTTTCAGAGTTACAACCAATTGAAATAATTATCGGCGTTTTTTTCTTAAAATTTCTCCCCTATACTGTGTAGTAAAATATGGATAAATCCCCTTCTAAGATGTATATTTCAAAAATTCTAGTTCAGTCTCTGTACAAAGGTCTGAGATATATACAGGCAAAATATTTTTATAATAGAAGAATTTTTCATAAAAGGAGAATGTTTTGAAAGTTGGTCATTTTATGCTCATTTTTTGTCAAAAAATATTGTAAATTAATTTTTTATTGTAATAATATTCTTAAAAATATTTTATACACATTTTTTAATATAAGTGACTCTAAATATCATAAATATTATCCATTTATACACTTTCGCAAAATCACGGTTCCGAACGTAGTTGGATACCTTAAAGCGCATGTGTGGGTTGGCAACCGAAAAATATGCCCTAATCATAGTAATGATACTGAGAACTGCGAATGATTCAAACTATAGTAACCGGAGTTGAATATCATTCGAAATTGCAAAGGTAAAAGATATTTCATTGAATTTAAAGGAATTAATCATAATTATACTGTGCATGTTTTTACCTTGGCTTGCAACAAATCGATGAAATATCTCTTGTTTTCATCATCTGCCATGCGCTGCATGGCAGTTTTAGCTCTGAGTTTCACCTCTTCTTGCACCTATATACAAAAAAGATATATAGTACGCATTCAAAATCTGTTATAACATGGATTGACCAATAAATTTCAAATTGAAAAATAAATAAGATTAATAGTATTTTTTACTATAAAAATTTTTTTTTTAGTTACGTTTTAAAATAACTGATTTAAGAAAGAATATTATATATTCTACTATGTATGATTTCTTTTCAAAAAGCACTGATTTTTCTTTTATTAAGAATATATTTGTGAATGCAATTTTTTGTCCAAGTAAAATAGCTAAAGAGAAAAAAAAGTGATCCCCTCTCCCCAAGTTTTTTTTTAAAATGCCTAAAATAAAATATATTTAAAACGTTTAATAATAACAGTGTCAGTATTATTGAATAAGATTAAATGTTGACCACAAAAATAACAAATGGAATTTAATTAATTTAGAATAATGTTGTCTTTCTTAATGAAAGCTCCGTGTAAAATACTTTCACGTAAATTTTGGACCGTTCACTTCTCTGTCGAAAGGGTATTGTGGACGTTTATAGGGCAAGAGAGAATATTCTTTTGGTGAGTATGGGTGGATCTTGGCGTATAAATTTGGCCACCAAATACTGACAAGTCGCCAAATTAGTCAGCAAAAATTGATATTACTATAAAAATACAGACGATTCTAAAATAATTATTATGCACGCGTGCGCGCGCGAGAATATTTCAGAAGGTATTTCCCAGCTTTTTTAGAATGATGCAGAGAAGCAACATTGGAGTTAAACATCTGACAGCGACTGTGAGTTTCACTTGTCAAATGCAAAATGTGAATTGCAGTTTAATATTTGTATGATTGTTTTTGAATTCATGTTATGTAGGTAGATTTAAACGTATTTGTTATCTCCATTTTCTTTTAGTAGAAAATCTACTGTAATTCAGGGGCGTAGAGCTACCACCATATCAGCCGTATCAATGATACGGAACCCCCAAGCTACAGGGCCCCTACATATATGAGGAAAAAACTGTTGATATATAAAGCAGCCTTCAAAGAGGGTGCGCAAGAAATTTTGACACGGAGACTACTCAGGACTAGCTACGCCAATGCTGTAATTACAATAAAGTTACAGAATAAATTGTGATTTATTGCGAAAGAATCTGATTGTGTGCGCATTTTTTTTTTTTTTCATTCATACGGAGAATATTAAGGCAATTTATCCCCGGAGAAGTCGGGGTTTTAAACCCCCCAAGCAGAATTTTTTACGTATTTGGGAAATTTTTTGGTTTTGGGTCCCCCCTGGGAGTCCCGGGCCCCCCCCCGGGTGGTGCGAGGGGTTGTGAGGGTGTCCCTTTTACGTCACTGCGATAAAACAATGTAACCAATTTTAAATTTTTTTACGTTAAGCCCCTCTGTATAAAATTTTTTAAAATGTACCTTTTTTTAAAACGTTTACCAATTTGGGAAAAAATTTTTTGAAAAAAAAATTACCTTTGAATTAAATTTTATAAAGCTAAATCAGGGTTCTTCTTAAAGAGATTCGAAGTTCCTGTCACAATACTTATTGTAAAATGGTAGTTTATTATTAACGAGAAAATTACTTATAATTATTATAATAATAATTTTCGTTTCCAAGTCTTCTTTAATTGTTTAAAATACATTTTCGAGCTGATGTTTCATATTTCATATTTTCAATGAACCCATCTTTTTAAGCTATTTATTAAAACTTATCTATTTATTCAGGACTTCTAATGTATTCCTATTTTTACCCCCTTTTTTTAAAAAGATATTTATCCCAAAAAATAGCTTGCATATTTTGATCAAAACATTAGATTTAGGGGGATATTTAAAACCCTTTAGCACCCAGTGGTCGAGTGGTAGCGTTTCGCGCTTCCACGCCACAGCCCGGGTTCTATTCCAGCGCTGGGCAAGGTGGACTCAGTCTTTCATCCCTTCAGTAGTGGGTCGATAAATGAGTACCAAGCTTTTTTGGAGACTTAAACACTGGGGTTTTTGCCCGCCCCTGAGGGGACTTTCCCCAAACTCAGCCCAATGGTCACATAAAACCGGAATGGGAAAGTAGACCCTGGTCCTCATGGGCTGTTGCGCCACTGAGTTTGAAGTTGAGATGAGTATATTCTTAGTATTTCTATATTTAATAATCATTTCTAATTGCCCAATTTTGTTTTAATTCTTTTTTTTTTCTAAATCTAAACCATTAGTTTCGATTTGTACATTAAATTTAATGAACATTAAAAATTTTAAAAGCGAATGAAGACATACAGGTTCATAAGTAATATAAATTGAAATTTAATCCAAATATATGAAGTTTCGAGATTATGAAAATGTTCTTATATATTTAGAAATTCATCGCGGATTTTTGCTTCATAAAAAATACGATGACTTATTTTAATTTGTAATGAAATTATTTTTATCGTCCACACTGAAAATTGTAACATATTTTAAAGTTATTGCATAAATAATTTAATGGCCATTGCTAAACTATTATTGCTTTTTATTTGAAACTGCTGACCACACAATTGCCATTACTGCAATTTCCAATAAAAGCACAATGATAACGATGATAGTAAACTGAAAAGAGAAAGAAATGAAATGTTGAAGTGAAAAAAAATGTTTCTCTTTTTTGTTTCTTCTTGAATGACCATCTTCATAAGTTGAAAATACAAATAATAATATTGCGTATTATAAGTAAAATGTCCTGTTTTTCCACAACTATAATTCTCTTTAAGGGGGATCTGGCAAGTCCATGGGAGCCCATGTTAAATTACGTAATTTTATGTACGTTTTTTTCAGAAACTACTTGTTTATCATGGATAAAATTTTTACAGTAGATTATGTGTGCTATCAATAAATCTGTAACGAAGGATTTTTTTTGTTGTTGTTGTTTAAAATTAAATCAATTATGAATTTTTCAAAAAAATGTCCAATTTCCCCCCTAAAATTTAGTTTAAAAAAGCCTTATCTAAAACCGTTTGCTAGATATATCTAATTCCCTCCATTTAAATGTGCAAACCTATTAAAAGTATGTTCACTGAAAATTTGAGGATTATATAATAAGTAGTTTTCGAGAAAAAGGTACATAAAGAAAAAAATAATTACATTTTGAGAAAACAGGCTTTAAAGTAAAAATTTGCAATTATTGAGCATTAATTTTTTTTAGTATTTTCCAGAAGCATATGAAACATTTTCTTTACTCTCTGCTCCTACAAAAGGCTCTTCTAATTTTCTTTTTTTCATTATTTTTAACAATTTAGCCTTTTTGGGGATCTCAAGATGCTTTCGTTCGGCTACACGAATCTTACGTGCATCTAATTTTTTGAAGCATGGCACACAGTTATAACTTAGTTCAATATCACAATGTTTTAAGAATTAATTTTGCTACATGACTCATATTAACTGCGCAATAGCGGCATATATATTTAGCCCAATTTTTTAGCGTTTTTTAATTCCACAAATGTAGATTTTGGAATCATTGACCCTATGGTGTTATTAATTGACTCATTTAACAAAAACGGTACCCAGCACTTTTAGATATTTCCCATAAGTCTTTTTTTCCACTTGAACATCATATAGATTTGCGTTTCTATCAAAAAGGGGCTCTTTGAGGCCCCATTTGAGCCCTCAAGGAGTAACTTCATTAAAAAAATAAATAAAAATACTTCTAATAATCGTATTTTCTCATATATATAATTTTAAACAGAAATATTTAAACTCTTAAAAAATATAAAAAAAGTCAAAATTGATAATTTTTCAAAAATTCATGTGTGCCGGACCCTCTTAAAAGTCAAAATTTAATCAAGTTAAATATATATATATTTGTTTCTTTTATTAATTGCCTCTAATTATTCTCATAAATCATTGCAAATTTTTTTAAATTAAAAAGGCTTTTAAACTTTGTGAACATACAATTCATCCTTTCCAGAATGGAGATTTTAATTTCCCGAAATTTAAAAGTTAATCTAAAATTCAATTAATCTTATAGAAATTATACCACACGATTAAAATTCAAAAGAATTTTCTAAAGAAACCCAATATTCTGTTTCAGATTTGTGAAATAATGAGCGAAAATTTAAAATGAGACAAATTTCGCTTGATGATACGCAATTACTCGTTACTTAAATCAGCAGTTTAAAACTAATTACAAATTTCAAATGTATGTAAGTAATAAACAGAAAACTAGAACACAATCTTTTAAATAAAGTTATTAAATAAACTGGAAAAAATCTAAAGAATTTTATAACACTCCTTGTTTTTGTGCAATAACAAAGAAAATTATAAACTGAAAATTAGTATGACTATTATTAAAAGATTAAATTGTTTTTCAGTTTTCCTTGTAGATGGCAGCACAATCTAAAGCTTTCATTTGTTGTCCTTATTCAAAGAAAAAAAGCTAGATAATACATTTATTCTTTTCGCTTTTTCCTGAGCTACATTCAGCAACTTATGAAGAGTTGATCTAGAAAATAATTGAATTTTAATAAATAGCCGAATATATTTTATACAATATTTCATTTGATTATTTTACCTTTCAATCAGAAAACATTTTTCTAAAAGATCATGTTTATTGGATTTATAAACTTGATCAAATAAATAAATCGAAAAATAATTGAAGATTTTTGTAATTTAATTGTGAATAATCCATATACATAAGAACAATCTGTAAATATTTTACAAATTTTCATGAAATCTAATTGAAATAGTTGAAAATAAATAAAACAGTAATGAAGAAACAGGATTTTTTTTTTTTTTATTTTTGTCCTTTTTTTGTGTGCTGATTTCTCTGTCAAAGAAAATTTATGCATAACTTTTTAAAGTATAATGAAGAATATGTTCACAACTTAAATTTCGCAGCTTATTGAAAAGTTTAGAAGATTGAAATGAACTATATATTATCGGTATTTTTAGCATTGAAAAGTGGCAGATTTCGAGAATGTTTTTTCAATTTGTTTCATTATTTAATAAAAAAAAAGGAAGAAAGAACTTAATATATTTTTACGAATAATATATCTTATATGTCATTATATATTCATTAAAAAACATATAAGTTTGTATAACATATTTTCTAAAGATTATACAGGTAATTCCAAGATTAATTCAGAATTAGTTAAAAGGCTGTTTAAGGGCTCATTGGCCGTGGGAAAGAACGCCCCCAATTACGATGGTGAGGTCTTGGCTGTCTGTGAAGCTACAATGCATTTACTATCTACTGGCCTAGCTCCTGCAAAAGTTGTCTTCTTCATAGACCCCCCAAGCTGAAATTTTAGCTTTAAGGAGTAATACACCAACTGTCCGCCTTAACACCATTCAGTGGCGAACTAAAACTGCAGAGCTCATCTCATATGGCTGGATTGCGGCCTTACAGTGTGTTCCAAGTCATGTTGGGATCCCCGGCAATGAAACAGCCGACCAAAAAGCCAAGCAGGGAGCAGAGTCGACTCAACCGGAAGTTCTCTTGACCCTCAGAAGAGCAAAGAGCATCATCTCCCACACACATTGACAAATATACTGCCATGACCCAAAAAACGTTTTGGAAAGCCATGGGAAACTCTGGCCACTGTGGGCCCAATCCCGAAGCAACTGGGGAGAGCCGAGGCTGTTACCCGCTTTCGCCTAACTACCGGACATGACTTTTTGGGAGTATACCTCCACTGGCTTGACGTGGTTGGTAACGATGCCTGTCCACTCTGTGGCATTGCCAGAATGGATGGTGACCACATGCCCCAATGCACTGAACTCGCTGCTTACCCGGCTGATGACATCGTCAGTTGGTACTGGGAGGCTCGGCATCAAATGGTCAAGAAATCAAGCACGGGCGTTGGATAAATAAATATAAGTAGTTTTAAATGACAGATGTATTAATCACACAATAAATAAAAAGCTAACATAAATTCTGATAGTGCATTTTAATAATGAGTTATCATCGAAGGTGTCATAATAGATTTAAACAGCTGCATGTTGAAAATTCGAATATAAGTGTGTTTTTTGGCTCTCTAGAATTTGTACGATAGGGAATTAAGCGATATCAGTTTTTCGTTAAAAAATGTTTATGAAAATATAAAAGAGTTTGCCAAAATAAATAAATGAATTGGAAATTATTTATAATAATAAAGGAAGGAATAATTGGAAGCTACATGTGGCCTCGAAGTAGCAGTTTCCGTAGTCTTGCTTTGGGGAAATATTTCGAATTGCACGGAGAGTCTGCGGGCCTGTGGAAGTATAGGAAGAACAGAACCCATGACTTATGGATCCGAAAGCCCATTAATATGACCACTATACAGAAGTGATCACCTCTGTCCGGAGGCTGTTACTGACTGTTATAAATACCTCTACAGGCCCTTAAATGTAGTATTGTAACCACTCTTGTCATAATAACTGTAACTGACTGTCCCAATAAGCAGAAGTGTTTCATACATCAAATACATAATACCAGTATTTTCGATTTTTCCTTTTTTTTTCCTTGCTATAATTTATTTTTAGAAATTAATACGCAATGAAAATAAAAATAAAAGGAAACTGAAGAAAAAGAAATTAAAAAAAGGATAATGATGATGAAGATACTCACGATAATGAGCATGCAAACTCTTGATGCAATGGCCCCGTAGCATCCAAGGAATCCTACTAGCATGATGATGATGCCAGTAGCTATGAGCACCCAACTGGCTGTGTTGAACTGTGTCACATTGAGGTTGTGCTGGATGTTGAGAATTCCTTGTCAACTTTTATCCAGACGCCCAACCCTGTCACGATGGCTCCGAGAAGCTGTAAAAGAGATGAATAGCATTCAATTTTACATAGATATAAATATAAGGGAGTAAATGATTGATTGATTGAATATTTACGTCGCACTATTCGCCCACGAGGGCTTTTACGAGGACCACGATTGAACCATGTCAAGAGTGACGACACCGAGCTGGCAACTACTCTTAACTACCATAACACCAAGGGAGAACGTTTCGCTTTCTGACAGATTTAACGTCGCATCGTCCCTACACGGAGGGTCTTTAGTATGGCTCGACGTGACAAGGGAGTAAATATATAAAGAGATAATGTTAAAGAAAGATTAAGGTTGAAGTTAATGGCAAATTTATTTTGGGGAATATTACGAACGCCAGTTGGAATAGGTATTGTATACGCTCTTCTGATTGCTCCAAAACCTATTTCGAGACTGGTTTCGCAGTGTGTATTTACTACCAGATCTCTCTTTTTATACCCTGTCTTTTCAAGATTTGCAACATTGTCTTCGATGCAGAGTTTTCTGCTATGATGTCTCCTCCATTTTATTTGTCAATAACCTTACCAACATATCTAGTTATTTTTACTCAATAAAGAAAAATATTGAAATTCTCAATATTGAAATTTTTTCAACTTATATTTTGGATTGTAGCTCATAATAAAACCTATTAAAAATTTCGCAGACTTTTGTGCTAAAAAATCTGTTCACTCTTTTTTAAAATGTAATTCATCTTTTGAATTTTCAAATGAGGGAAAAAAATCGAATTTTACATTTCAAGGATTATTTTGATTAAAAGCTTTTCATTTCTTCCTCTATGATATACTTTGGCAGAGTGTGAAAATTTGGAGGTAGATTCCTACTTAGGTGTCCGGCCGTAGAGCAAAATTACAAGGTCCGCCGCACCAATTGTAACGTTACCTCAGAATGCGACCTAAATTAAAATCAAAATCTATGTTATACTGTCATCTTCAACTATACGAATGCAACGAAATGCATAAGCAATTATATATTTATTACTTTTTTGCATAGCGGATTTCTCATGAAAAACTGGTAAAATATTAGAAATTTTGAAGTATTATGGAATGTTAATTACGTAAAGGAAAACAATTTCAATTTGATGTAATTTTTCCATTGAAATAATGCTTATAAGCAAGAAGTATAATTTGACATCAAATTTAGTTTTAAAATTCGCGTATAAGGTGCTTTTTGTCATATATAATTAAAAAATACTTTACATATTCAGTTTAAAACAAAAAAAGTTTCACATAAAGCTTTTTTCAGACGAAAAAAAAAAATTCCATTTTTGTTCCAAATTTTATTCATTTTAATGTGGTAGAAAGATGTTGATTTAAAAAAGAATCATATATATAATCCTTTGAAATTGCAAAATAGTTTATTATAAAAGTAATACTAGAAAATGATATGTGAAATAAATACAATTTATTTCCCTATTACAAATTATAAAATCTTTTGATGTTAAATGCGTTTTTTCCCCAAGTTTAAAAGAAGGTTTGTAGTGAATTGAGAAAAAATTTACTCCCACACACAAAAAGCCTAGTGAAAAAACTTTGTTCTTTACGTGACTCTAGTAATTTAGATGTTTAGTTTACACACTGGTTTCCAAGGAAACAGAATTATATAATAATTACTGTTTGTTTTTAAGTAGAAACTTTGGTAAAGCATTGGGAATATTTTACACAGAAATGGATGGAACTATCAGAGACATTAAATTCTGATTAGTCTTGTATTCCCAAAAGTTAAAAACATAAATTAAGCTTTAGAATTATAAAAAGAAGAAAACTAATGACCTGAAATTTACTTCCTTTATCGTTTGGTGCAAAAAATATATTGAATTTACGAACATGGTTTCAACCTTTTTAGTTACTCATTCATTCTTATATCGATTATTTATATAAATCGAACACTTTAAGCAATTTGCGCTTACAGCGTTCACGTTTGAAGAAAACTAGGTTGCAATGTATCTAACAAAATATTTATTTGATGTACGTAGCTTATAAACAAAATAACATGCTCCAAAAAAGTTAGATGCAAAATTTTAACATGAAAGATTTAAAACTTTTTCCTGGTAAGTTTTTTTTAATGTATGTATTTTTTTCTCTTTTATTATCGATTTACTAGAGTTGTACAGTTTGCCGTAAAAGGTGTGCAATTAAGATATTTTTTGACCGAATAACAAGTGAATAAGGAAGAAAAAAAATACGTGCTTAGGATGAGCAAAAAAACTCTTAAGTTTCAACTTCAGAAAAAAAAGAGATGCATAATTAATTGATCCAATAAATTAAAATAGTTGAGTTCATTATATAGTCTCTTTCTTTTTATCTTATCTATCTTTATATTTTTTTAGGGGAACCTTTTTACCATTAAAGGCTATATGTAAATGAAATAACAATGAAGAAATTCTCCTAGGCTGATGTACCTATAGATGCGACTTTTCTGAAACTATTATAGTTTTTGTATAGATTTAACAATTAATTTAGTGCATTGTATAAAAATATTATTTAAAAATTTAATCCTCTTATTTATTTATTATTTGACATAAAAAGTTACAATGGGAAATATTTTTGTGTTCACATAAGGGTAAAAACTTGCTATAACATTTATCATTGATTATTATTTTTTAAAAAGTTATTACATTCATTAAATTTAAAGATACCGATGTAACTTTTTATATTTCTCTGTTGGTATTTTTATTTATGTATATATGTTATGTTGATGGTGCTCGATGTTAGAAATTACTAATAATTAACAGATAAAACTGTTTATTTTTTTAACAATAAAGGAAATGGGGATAACAATAATTAAAAGTAAAACATTTAAGGTATACGACTACGTTCGGAACCGTGATTTTGCAAAAGCGTATAAATGGATAACATTTATGATATTTAGTGTCACTTAGTTGAAAATGTATATAAAATTGTTTTAAGAATAGTATTACAATAAAAATTATTTAAGGAATTTTTTTGAAAAAAAATGATCATAGAATGACCCATTTTCAAAATATTCTCCTTTTTAGAAATGCTTCCATTTGGGCCAAAAGGGGGTGTCCTAGGGCCCGGACACCCCATACCCCCTGATTTTATTTTCTTTGGGTTATCATCCATGAATATATAACGAAAAAATTTAATGAAGTACTTTTTTAAAATAATTAATTTTATAAATTTAAACTAACTATTTATTTATTTAATTTTGTATTTTTTGTTCCTGAAAATCGACAAAATCAAAAAAAAATATGTTGGGCGCTGTATCGGGTAGATCCAAAATGGCGGACTTTCGACCCTATCCCCCCCCCCTTAAAAAATGTGCGCTACTGAAGGCTTCTATTATAATAATATTTTGCCCGTATATAGCTCAGACCTCTCTACAGAGGTTCAACTAAATTTTGAAATATTTGAAAAAATGGGGTTTTTCTATGTTTCACGACAACAGGGGGAAATCTTAAGAAAAAAAAAGCGATAATTATTTCAATGGGTTGAACTCGAAAATAATATAATTTTTAAAAAAAAAAAAGTTCAGACTCTCTGGAAAAATCTTTTCTTTTATAAACAAAATATTTTTACTTTAGAAGCATTTTTTTTTTAAAAAAGGGGGAAAATTTTTTAAAAAAAAATTATTCCAAGTTAATTTTTTTGCCAAAATATTGTATTTAAATTAGTTTTTTTTTTGTCATAATGTTCTTAAAACCATTTTATACATGCATTCTAATCTAAGTGACACTAAATATCATGAAAATTATTCATTTATGCGCTTTTTTAAAATCACGGTTCCGAACGTAGTCGAATACCTTAACGCACGTTGTAGCCTAAATGGCTGAAAAGAAATTTCTTCTCCCTCGTCGTGGTTCTCTCTTTGCCCCCTATATCTGCTCTGCCAGAGTCATTGCCCCTCGCTTCCTTCTGAAGCCAACTGGGTTACATGTCGGTGGGGGTTCAGGGGCATGCAGTATTTACCTCCTACTCCTAACATATATTATTTATATATATGGATTGAGCTTCATAAGGTGAAGCCTAAATTGATCCTCTAAATCAGGGGTTCCCAAAGTCCCTAAGAAACCCAGGGGTCCCAGGTATTATTTAGGACAGGGATGGGCAGACCTTTCCAGAGTTTGGGCTACTTCTAATGTTCTTAAGGTATTGCGGTCCACCCTGGGTCATAGGTGGGTCCTTTTGGTATTGAAATTGTATGTTTTCTGATCTTTACACTTGTTTTCGACATTAAACTCCTTTTTGGAAAATATGGCAAATCTCTATTTTTACTACAAAAAAAAAAAAAAAACAAGTAACACAAAATTGTCAAGTTGATTTCTTGAATATCTATAAACCACTGATAGACCATGCAGCGAGCAGAGAACATACCGATGAACCTGAAACGACGCATGTACTAACAATTGCTCTCTGCCGATTACCGCGCTGTCGCGGGATATGACATCAACTCGAGAACCCAAACTCGTGGATTGATTGATTGATTGAATATTAACGTCGCACTGTTCAGATACATGAGGGCTTTTGGCGACGGACCACGTAATTTTGAACCATGGTCAAGTGACGTGGACGACACCTGAGCTGGCACCCCCTCTCTAACTACCACACCACACCAACGGGAGGACGTTTCAGCTCTCGACAGATTTAATGTGCATCGCTGCCCTACACGGCGGGTCTTTAGTGGTACTGGGCTCGAACTCATGACAAGGCAAGCCACGATCCGATACCTATACCACTCGGCTACCGCGGCCCCAATCTCGTGGAACCGAGGGGTGTAGGAGGATGTTTAAACAACCAATCCCGTGCTATCGCGGGAAGAACTGATCATTAACATTTACTCTCCTTTTCAGTCGGCGTGTGGGGAAAAATTTATTCCTACGGCTGCCATCGAAGTGATCGCTTTTGTCCCCCTACAGCGGCAGAAGTGTGTTTACCTTCATTGGAAGCGAACGATGAAGTTTAAGTGTCGTCTACTTATTTATCGAATCATTCGCTTCAGTAATTACAGCCGCATCGTTTTTGAAAAGATTCTCCAGTCTAGCTGGCGTCGGTGTTGCATAAATATGCTTCTTTTAGTATAAGTGTCTTGGGCCTTCGTAAAGGCGGTCACCCCAAAATGTATGGGTGGTCTACCTGTCGGTCGCGATCGACTTGATGCTCATTTCTGATTTAAGGGATCTGTGAAAAATTAAAATTGATTTGGGGTCCCTGCACAACGTCAGGCGGTCAGCGAAAAATTTAATATAAAATTTTTTTAAAAAATGTGCTCCATTTATATTTTTATAGAAATTTAAATAAATAACAATTATTCACTTCGGTGCCGCAAAAAAACTCATCACAAAAAAAAAAACGACTAAAAACTAGTGCTCGTGGAATTTGCGGTTGCTGCTCACAAACATTGAGACGGACATAAATGCATTTATAACATCACATCAAAGTCATCCAAGTCATTAATTTTTTAATTTTATTTTAAACAAAAGTTATAATTTCAATAAATAATTCTTCAACAAAATGTTTTTTAAATTTGCAATTTTTATACTATGCATTTATGTAGCTTTTTCAATTGGGGGTGGGTGGGAGTTTTGACTTTAAAATGGGTCCATGGGTAAGTTTGATGAGGGGTCTATGGGTTAAAAATGTTTGGGAACCACTGCTCCAAATGAACATGTTTGGTAGTGTTGCCATGTTACACTAGGTGGCATTCTAACATTGGAAATATACAATTGGCTATTCCCCAAAGCAGTCATTGAAATATGCATACATGCATGCCGATCTCTATTTAATTGTATTGATTTTCCAATTGTTGTTACCTGCCTCGAGGTCATGGGTTCCCCACTTCTGTTATAGACTATAAAATTCACTAAGATTACATTTTTGTGTAAAGAATGAAATAATGTTTTTTTGTGTATTCTTTTTTTCCTTTACTCAAGCTTTGCAATCTGATCTACAAGAGAACATTGATGACATCTTCTAAAAAGAAGCATGTAGAGTGCGCGTGACCTTGGAAAAAGAGAATGACCATGTGCTTATTAAGTGCTCTCAATGATAAGAGACACATTTCAAAACTAAGAAATATTTATCCTACTTAGTAATCAAACAAAAAACCATTTCAATTTAAAAAAGATAAAGAAAAGGAATCGTTGTCTTTTGTATTGAGATTTTGATACATCATGAAAGAAATCACGTGTTTTCTTAACCCGCTTTTAGATAATTTTTTTTTTTTTTTTTCTGTATGTATAATATAAGTACAATGAAATATATTTAAGGTATCCGATTACGTTCGGAACCGTGATTTTGCAAAAGCGTGTAAATGGATAATATTTAGGATATTTAGTGTCACTTAGATTAGAAAATGTATATAAAATTGTTTTAAGGATAGTATTACAATAAAAAATTATTTAAGTACAATATTTTGACAAAAAAATGAATGACCCATTTTCAAATAGTCTCCTTTTGTGAAAAATGCTTCTATTATAATAATATTTTTCCTGTATATTGCTCAGACCTCTGTACAGAGGCTCAACTAGAATTTTTGAAATATATAACTTAGAAGTGGGTTTATTCATGTTTTACGACGATAGAGGGGAGAAATTTTAAGACAAAAACGTCGATAATTATTTCAATGGGTTGTAACTCTGAAAATAATGTGAATTTTTCAAAAATCACAGTTGAGCCTCTGTCCAGAGGTCTGAGCTATATACAGGCAAAATATTATAGTAATAGAAGCATTTTTACAAAAGGAGAACATTTTGAAAAAAGGTTATTCTAAGTTAAATTTGTGCCAAAATATTGTATTTAAGCAATTTTTTTTTTGTCAAAATGTCCTTAAAGTAATTTTATACATGTATTCTAATCTAAGTGACACTAAAAACATGAAAATTATCCATTTATGCGTTTTTTTAAAATCACGGTTCCCCGAACGTAGTCGGATACCTTAACGCGAAAACGCTTCGGACAAAATATCTGTTAACAAGAAATAATACAACGGTCTCGACAAACTACTACGTATTTTCCTGCATTTTTTCTCTGAACACAAAACGAAAATCGCTTAACACGAAAAGATTTCCCCCTTCTGGGAATGAACAAAATGAGTTAAACACTAGCCGGATTGGATTACTTCACTATATCAGTGGAAGGATTCGTTACAGTAGATGATGATAATGTGTTTTCAGCCCCAATTATGGCTGACAAAGACATTTTGGAGTTTGTTTAATGTTCAAAAAATATCATTGTTTCAGATTCTGACGACGAAAATGAAATGAATAATGTAGTTCCTGTTCCCACATCATCCAAAAGGAGGAACGTCATGAAAACCAAAAGCAGTTATTTAGACGCACATTCCAATGGTGAAATGAATTACAAAATGGACGACATCAAACAATTTGTTTGCTAAAAAAACAATACAAAGAAAAATATCAGATTATTTTCTCAAAACTAATAAATGCTTTGTTTTTCAATAAATTTGAAAATTTAATGTCAAATTTCTTTAAGTTCTTGTGAATGTTTTTGTTTTCACTGATTTTTATTAAACATATGCATGTATACATACATATCTATGTATATAAAAAAGTTTTAACAAACTTGATTTTGTTAATAAATGTTTTTCTTTTTTATTTTGCAATATCCTTTAACACGAAAAAATATTTCAGTCTCTTTAGTTTTGTGTTAAGCGATTTTTACTGTATGTGCGTAAAATAAAAAAATTAAAGGAAAACTGTTTCCCAAGAACGAGAAATTTAAAAAACTTGGGGTATACTTTTCCCTTAAAATATTTAAAAACTCGAATAATAACCAATAGTTAATAGTTGGGTTGGTCAAGAAATATATCAAGTATTTACTTAGAAGTAGCAATTTCATGTTAACTGTTGATTGGCAGGGGTTTGATATGATTTTCGGTGCCATAGTATTCAGTATTGCTTCATTTCATAAGTTTTTAAGGGTACGTTTCGAGAGGGGAAAGTAGTTGGAACTGCTAGATCATCTCTGCATTCATTTGTTTTTTCAGCAAAATTACCTGGTTTCATTTTTTGTATTAATGAGATGCGTCTCAGTATTATGAGGCAATGAGTCACGATCACAAAAATTGAAGAGTCACTCTTGTGCATCAGAGGTCGGCAACCTTTTAGCTGGGGCGTGCCAAACCAATCTAAAAATATGATTCAGCGTGCCACACAGTAGGACATTTTTGAAACAATTCGATTCCAGGGATAATGCTTGCAGAGTTAGAGAATAGAGGTCAATAATATACATTTACAGTTTAATTATGTATTAATTTTGCATCATCTAAAGATATTTCCTGACATAAAATAAACAACATATAAAATATAACTATTTCTTCAATAAAAAAAAAAAAATAAAGTTGTACTTATACTATGCATTTTTAAACCTATTTATTAAAATAAGAAGAAGACAACATAAAATACAAGTATTTCTTTTCATTATAGTCAAATAAAAAGATAAATAAAAATGTTATTGCAAACCTAGTGCTTGCAATGCTCTACTTTCATATCGCAAAATCAGGGGTATGATGTGTTGTAACTTTCGATTTGACGCGATTCTGACCATTCAGTTGTTAAATAATTTTTTTGGGACTCGAAGTTTTTTTTATATAAAGGGGAAATTTTTTTTACTTGTTTGTAAAACCCAAAAAGCGGAAAGCAGGTACATGAAATTTTTTCTCTCATAATTGGGGTACACTACGTTGGGAACCGTGATTTTAAAAGGCGCATAAATGGAAAATTTTCATGATATTTAGTGTCACTTAGAAGAATACATGTATAAAATTTTTGGACTTTTTAAAAAAAAATTTATTTAAATACAATATTTCGGCAAAAAATTTCAGAATAATCTTTTTCAAAATGTTCTCCTTTTGTGAAAAATGCTTCTATTTATAATAGTATTTTGCCTGTATATACTCGACCTCTGTACAGAGGCTCAACTAATTTGAAAAATTCCTTTTTTTTTCAGAGTTACACCATTTTAAATAATTATCGGCGTTTTTTTTTTAAAACTCCCCTCTTTTTTTAAAAAAATGGATAAACCCTTCAAGTTATATATTTCAAAAATTCAGTTGGCTCTGACGATTGGGTTCAGGGAAAAATTTTTTAAAAAACATTTTTTACAAAAAGAAATTTTTTAAAAAGAAAAATTTATTTCATTTTTGTCAAAAAAAATTGAATTTAAAATTTTATTCAATATATTTTTTAAAAAAAATTTTTTACTTTTAATTTTGACCTAAAACATAAATATCCAAAACCCTTTTTAAATTTTTAAACCAGTCGGGTACCTTAAATTTTCCGTAATAGGTTCAATAATTTTAAAAATAGCTGAAGATTTTTTTCGTAATTACTAAAATGTCAATAATTCTGAAGATGTTTAAGGTCCATTACAAGTTTATCAGCTTCCATGCACTCAAAAACTGAGAAATTTGTGAAGAAAAGCAGAGTGCCACTGAGAATTGTACCGTGGGCAACATACGGCCCTCACGCAAAAGTTGCAACTGGTTAAGTATGAGCGGATGCTCTACTGTCAGTATGGAGTTAATGAAATTAAAACGCGTTTTAAGCAAAATGTTTTCTTTCAGAAAATTTGAAACGGGACAGGGATTGCTGAAAACGTTATGAAGATAGTTAATTCAAAATTTTTTTCCGACTGTTTTGCGTATTATTAGAATTGATTTGAGACAATTATATAAATATAACAGGTGTATTATAAAGTGATTTTATATAAAGATAAAATGTTCCATTTCATTTGAAAATTTAAATATCTTTTAAGTTATTTCAAAAAATGAACAGTAATGTTCAAAAATTGAAAATTCGTTCGTAAACATTTTGTTCAGTGAAGGCTGCATTTATGTAAAATTTTTAAATTTTTCCCAGTTTTTTCTGATTTTGATATTGAAAAAAAGAGCTTTTTTTCTTTGCAATTTTAGCTTTTTCTAATAATCTGATTAATTTATTAAATAAGTCTGCAGACCAAACACAAAAAATATCCTCAAATCTCAATTAAAAAATACTTCACACATATTCGGATGGGGTAAAATCTGGGGAAAAATTCCTTCCATTTTTTTACCCATAAAATTCCGAATAGGAAACGTCATATTTGTGGAATTACTTGATTTCCGTATTTTTACATTTGTCAACCTAAAGAGTGAATCAGAGATATGAGCAAATAACTGAATTTCGTCTCTCTGGTGATGTAATATTTATATTTGAAGTTTCCGAAGTTTCTTCCCACGTATTCGTCATTGTGTTTATTATCTCGACAGAAAATTATATTACGTTATAAAAAATATTTAAATACTGGAGTTGTTGAAATAGTGAGAATATTTCTAAAATTGTAATGTGTTTCTAGAGATGAAATAAATAAATTTTATCGAAACTTTTTTAAAACAGATATAGAGAAACCGCTTTTGGCATTTATTTCATTTAACACACACTACAGAATTTTCTTATAGTTATTTTTGTTTTGTTAATATTTTTAAAATTATTATTCTTTTTGGTACATACGTATTATCGCAACCTATTGGCGACATTTTTGAAACGAAGCACATCGTTGCCAACTTAGCTCGTACGACACATAGGAATTCGGGGTTGTCAACTTGGCGAGTTATTAATATAGTTAGCAACTGTTGTGATGATACGTAAGTATCTTCTTTTTCGTTTGTAGAACTTTTTCTAAGTTTAATCCACTGCAAATTGAATTCAATATTTTGAGAATTAAATTAAATCTTTCGTAAATACTTTTGACAATTCAGAAAAAGAAAACGAATTAAACCTTTTAGAAAACCAAAAGCAACCGTGAAAAGCCAAATTCGATTTTTTAGAAACTAAATTCAATAATTTACAAGCTTTTGTCAATGTTTGTGGAAAGCTTTGGTATGAATTGGTTTTTGGAATCAGCGTATGTTGTTGAAGTGAATATTTAAAAAAATTTATAATATAATTAATAAAAGTATTGTAATATATTGATGTATTATATAAATATTCAGTATGCTCCATCTCTCTCTCATTAAAATTATCTTTTGAAAATTCAACAACATAGATAAATTCTCTTGAGTGTCCTCAATTCTTTTTCTGTGTTTCACAAAGCTCTTAAAAATATCTCATTTCTATCTCTGCCATTAAAGGAACTCCGATCAAGATAAAAATCAATATGAAATCCTTTTGTGGTCTCATTTGTTTATATTATAATAAAGAATTGTTTTGATATGAAAACAATAAATTGTAGACACATATATTCATTAATTAATAAATATCCGAAATGATCGCATCATTGAAATAATTCATTTTGAAAAAATAGTTATATTGATCAAGTAATTTTTTTTTTCTTTTTTGTTGTCAAAAATTAAATTTATCGTAAAATATTCTTTATTATGATTAAGGCTAGTCTTGCTTAAGCGGTAAAAATTGAATTAAACTCAAGTACTTTTCTAGTTTGAGAAATATTATTAAATTCATGTTATATAATATTATAATCTGATCTACTATAAGGAAAAATAATTAAATGCATTACTTCTCAAACTTTCAATATTTGTTACCTAATTTTCAATGATAATTTTCATCGTACCCCCTTTCATATAATAACAATATATTGAATGCAATATTGATGTACTTTGATTATAAAGCTACAATACGACTTTAATTATGAATCGTACAAATTTATAAGTTAAGTATTAAATTTTATATATGACAAGCCATGGGAGTTACTAGTAATTATTAAACTTGTTAGTAACTTAGTTATTAAATACATTGTACAGTTATATTATATCAGTGTGAATATGTATTTTATTTTATATTATGTCAGAATGCTTTTTTTTTGTTGTTTCCTTTCAGAAATTAATATTTTAAAATATTCTTATACATTCGACTTTTCGATATGTTCTCGCCTCTCAATTAGGATTATCACGTCCCCTTGGAGGGAGCACCCCACAGTTTGAGAAAAGCTGTTTTAATATGTTTCACACTTTTACTTGAATCAATTAACTATTTTTTAAGAAAATTGCATTTCTCAATTGGTTTTCTCTATGAAAAGATTAAAAAAAATCTTCTTTAAGTGAAAAATAGAACATTTATAGAATTGATTTAGACATGATGCATGTGTCTTTTCACAAAACTCTGACACACTTTTATTACAGTTACTACGATTAATATTCACCTACGCGCGTTTTTCATTCTGTAGCTTATGACATTACGTCATCATGTGTTATTGCCACTTTATGTTTATTCAGGAAACTTTTAGGAAATAAATATTTATTAAGCTCTATGAATTACATCGTAACTTTAGTTATTGTTTAAGGTTTCGTGCAATTATTGTTATATGTGAAAAAGTACGCTAGACATGATATTTTAGATTAAAACATTTCATTTAACGTTAAGGTACAAACACTTCGCAAAATTTGGATGAATTAATTTTGAAATTAATCGAAAATAGTTTTAAAATATACTTTCAAATATCAAATACTAGAAAATTCAAAGTTGTCTTGGAATTGCTACTATATTTCGTAATAGCGAATCAATTTTAATTGTATAAATATTTTCCAAATGAAGTAAAACGGTAGGGAAATTCTTTTCTTTTTAGTATCAAAACCAGTAAAGGTAGTTATACACTTATTTTAATTCTTTATAAACCACAGGACAATATTATCTTGATTCGAATTGACAAACGATAATAACATTGTTAAAAATATTCCGTAATGGCAAAGAAATTACTGCGTAAGTCGTTGTCGGAACTGTAAAAATTCATCAGCGATTTGAAATCATTTAGATTATCTGATAATTTATTAGCTTTCCTTTTGTTTTTCATATTATGTCTGATAAAGATTCGATAGAATAAAAATACATTCAACATTATATAGTATTAAAAATATCGTGCATATTTACAACCAAAAAAATCCCGTTAGACTATCTACGCTTTATGTTATTGAATTGAATATAATGTAAGCATTGTAAAGTATAATCTATACATTGACTTAGAAACTTTAAATAAATATGTAATTTTTCTGCTTATATTTAAAACTGAGAACATATTTGGTTTTAATATATGAGACATTATGTGTAAAACATAGAATATTGGAAGAATTAGATTTAAATATAAATGAATAATGCAATGAAATATGAGCAATATTGTTCTTCATATGATTCGAAAATAAAAATATGACAATAGGGCAATAGGACAATGGATTAATATCATTTTCATTTTCCTATTCTTTCAATTTGAAAGTGTTTCTCGAGTTTTCCAAGTCGTATGACGTAATACTAAGTAAAAAACGCTTTTTTTAAATCTTACAGTTGAAAATAATATGATTTGACTTTAGGCATAAAGCAAAAATATTTTTTAAAAAATCTAATGAATATATTTAAACAATTTTTTTGAATAAAATCAATTTTTATTCATAAATAATTTACATAAGGAGAAAAACTATGCCGAGAAAGAAATATGATAAAGTATACTAAGAATATTTATACATATATCTATAGTATTTAGAACATATATATATTGAGCTATTAAAATTTTAAAAGATGAAGTTATTTTAATCACACACACACAAAGTTTTTATTAAAGTTATCGTTTGACTATATTGTTTTCAAGAATTTGATAATTGATATCGATATCTTTTATGACAGTTTAAAATTTGTTCTTTTCAAGTAATAAATTTTGTTCTTCGTGTACAAACTGTACAAATTCATACTTTTTCTTAAGTAGTCTCTTTAAAAACTTATTTCTCTCTTTATAAGTATTTTTCTGAAAAAAGTTTGATGATTATCAATGAAAAATAATTTTAAAATTAAATTAAATTTAAATGTATTTTGAAACATGACTGTTGAAATATATCTGTATAATAAATATTTATTGAAAATGCCTTTATCTTAACGTTTTTGTAAAATGTGTCTGTATATTTTCTATCTTCCTGCAGTGCTTTAAACATTAATGCATTCTTTCTAGAAAGTTTCAGAATTATTCTTGCTGGAATCCAATTTTTATCATAACTTTCAATGGAAGTCAAATGTGCAAAATATTAGAGCGTATTTTAATCTAAAATATGGCTTCCTTAAAATTATTTTCGTGTTCGAGAGATGTAAATTGTTTTTACTTTTTAATGAGCACAGCTAGAATTTCATTGCCTAATTGCTCAAATCCATTGTAAAATAAATTGATTAAATCACAATAGAAGAAATATTTTTTAAATAGGTTCATTTGAAGCCAAAATTTTTTGTTAATTTATCAATTTTTAAAAAATATACTTTCTCATGAAAATTTTTTGTACTAGATATTTTTGTGCAATTTATAATCAAAATTCAGCGAGTGAATGTGTTATGAACTTATAAATCAGCTGATAAAATTTTTATATTTCAACTATTCGTTTACAAGCGGCATATCTATATTTTTTAAATCAACATTAAATTTCACTGCAAAACCAAGATATTAAAATATTTGTGCAAAACACTCATTTAAAAATCTTCTTTCAATTCAAAAGTAAAAAAAAAAATAATAACACATTGAATAACATCTAAAGTAAACAATTTTTGTTAATAAAGTAAGAAGTTTTCAAATACTTCCAAGAGTTTGTGCAAACTTTAATGCAATGAAAATAAAGTGCTTCTAATTATTCTCATTTTCTCTAAAATACCTACTGTAAAACATTTTATATATAATTCGAAAGGGAAAAAACAATGGTTAAAGGTCAACCAGTCAAACACGAAAACAGTTAAAATTAGCTATATCATTTCCATGGAAATCGATAAAATCGATAATTTAGTACCCCATCGATAGTTATATTAATACACATGAGCAACAGAGTGTTTCTTTTTTATCAGAAACAGAAAAGAACTTTAAAAAAAATAAGGTAATTGCGCTCTTATTTCGAGGTTAAAAATAAAATAAATTGCACAAATCCCCTCATGATTATTAAAGTGAAACTCTGTTTTGTAAGCTGAAAAGGTTAGTGTGGCAACAATAGTTCATTTTTAAAACATTCAAAATGCATTTACCGTTTGCGATAAAATGTATTTTCTTGCTCTTCAGTGAATTTCTTAGTTTCTTAGTTAAAGTTAAACAAACTTTTTTCTTTATCAAAATTGTTATTTTTTTTCATTGATATAGCTAAATATGATTTATTGTACTTGCTTAGAAATAATTTTTCCAATAATATGTTTTAGTATAAAAGTCATTAAATAATGCAAAAATATTAAAATTTGAAATAAAAATATTCAATTTAATGAAAATAAAGAATAGATAAAATAAATTTTTAAGATATTAGAAAAGTGAATAAGATAAAAAAAAATTCCACATTTTATAAAGATATCTCCTTACGTTTGTAACCATGATTTTGAAAAAGAGTAAAAACAATAATCTTTTTGATATTTTGTGTCACTTGAATTAGTACATATAAAATTGTTTTGAGAATATTATTACTCGAAAGAATTATTCAAACATAAATTTTTGGCAAAAAATGAAGAAAGAATGACATATTTTGAAAATAAATTCCTTTTACGGAAAATGCTTCTTAATAATAATACTTTTCCTATAAACAGTTAAGAGTTCTGCACAGAGTCTGAGCTAGAAATTTTGAAAAAAATAACTTATAAGTGGATTTATTCATATTTTAATAAATCAGAGTTGAGAAATTTTAACAAAAACACCGATTATTATTTCTAATTTATATTGATAGTAACTCGGAAAATAAGGGGAATTTTCCAAAAATCTTAGATAAGGCTTAGCTATGTATGTGTGTGCAAAATCGAAGCATTTTCCATAAAAAAAATACTTTTTAAATATGTTATTCTTTCTTTATATTTTGTCTAAAAATTGCATTAAGATATTTTTTATTGATATAATATTCTTAAAACAATTTTAAATGCACATTTTAATTCAAATTACACAAAATATTAAAAAAAAATTGTTCATTTATACGTTTTTGAAAAATCAAGATTCCGAACGTGATCCGATACCTTAAAATGCTTTTTTTTTTAAAAAAAAATAAAAACAGTAATTTTTTTTTTTTAAAAAAAGAATACGTGCAGTTAGAATTTGGATAATGCAGCTGTAGTATAAAATTACACACAGTTTTATTTTAAGGCAAATATTCTTAAATAAAAAAAAATAAGCTTTTCAAAAGTGTTTTAAAATTTTTGTGTAAAAACCTTTGAATATGTGTGTGTGTGTATCAGTTTAATAAAATTGTTATGATGTATTTCGAACATTTAAAATTTATTATTAATATTGATTTAAAACCTAAACTTACAATTTTATATCAGCAAAAAAATGTATGCGTCACACAATTTTTTTCGCTCTTTTAAACAATCGTATTAAAAATGTGAAATCAGGGAAGTTGACAAACAAACGTCAAGTATTATCATCATATCTAGGTTTCACATGAATTGTTCATATGATATTAATTCACTGATCACTGCTTAAAATTAAAAACGAATTTTAAAGTTAAACAAGTAATATATAAAAAAATTTTTAAGTCAATTCCTACTTTGAATGGATAAATAGAAAGTATTTTATTAACGATTGAGAATTTGAATATGATATATATATATATAGTGAAATAAAAATATAGTATGAATTGAAAAAAAGGGTATGATTTGTCTGCATTGTTGTAATAATTCAAAACCGGTTTGGCTAGTTCGGCTGAAAAATAGGTTTTCGACGCCAACTTTTCTTTGTTTTAACAGTTACATTGTTACAACAATTGAGACGAATCTAAGATGGCGTCAGAAACCGGTAAAAATGAAACCAACATGGCTGTATCTGTAATTCTTTGAATAATTAGTTACAGTCAATTAATTTTAATTAATTATAATTCAACTGTCATATTTTTACCCAAAAGAATAGTGTATAGAAAATTTCAGTTCAAATGAGCACTTTAAAATGTGAGAAAAAAACTTTTTCAAGTTTTGACACAAGTTGCCAAAAGAGTCGCTAAGTCACCAAAAATGATGCCAACGTGGCTGTATTTGTAATTCGTTGAATAATTAGTTTTAATCAATTAATTTTTATTAATTATAATTAAATTATTGTATTGTCATCCAAAATAATCATGTATATAAAATTTCAGATCAATTGAGCGCTTTAAAATGTATTTTATTAACGATTGAAAATTCCATGAAGATAAATAAATATAGAGAGAGTTTGAGTTAATAGTAGGAATTGTGAAAAACACGAATATAGAACTAATAAAAAAAATTACGACTGGAACTTAAGACTAAAATTTTGAGTCGTTCTTGGTTTTAAAATATGTGATTGAAAATAAAGATTAAAAAGACAATTAAATACAATATTAAAATGGTTTTCTAAGTCACTTTTCAAAGTTAGATCATCTAAACATAGTTATTTTCTCAAAATAGAATGAAGGGCACTTTAATAAGAGCAACAACCTCTTCCCAAATGGCTATCTGTTAACGTAATGAGGAAGCTTGGCCAATGGGGTGCCAACTCAGGGTGTTTTCCTCGTCACGACCTTGGTTCAATCTAAATGTCAAAATGTATCCGCAAATGATATTTGACGGAATCTTTTTCAACCATTTGAAAATTAAATACTAGAACAAAATTCCTGTTTGACTACATGAATTATATTTAAGGTATCCAACTACCCTAAAAACATGATTTTTTTTCAAAAATTGACAACTTTTTTTTATAATTACTATAAATAGACCACCTTATAAGCTTAATAAAAATTAATCTTTTATTTTCCATTAATTGGAACAAAAACTACAAGTGTTTTAATAAAAGAAGATGCCATAACTTTACACAAGATATCAAACTTTAAAATGCTTTTTACTCGAAATGTGTTTTTTTTTCGAAAAACTCAAACGGTATAGACAGTGATTGCCCCAAAAGTTTTGAAAATAATTTACTTAAATTTTTTGTGAATTTTTTTTGTATAACAGTAGAAGTACTTTGACCTTCAGATTTATTATATACTGTTTAATTTCAAAATTTATAGTCCTTTATGTGAATATAATCACTTCTTTTTTAAACAATTTCATTTAGCCACTAAGATAGAGTGCTCTAATTTTTGTAAAAATTAAAATATCTCTTATCCTGAAGGTCACTTCAAACATGAATAACAAAATAACATATCAAAATTGAAAAATTGAGAGTTTGTTCATAAAATTTTTGTACAGAGCGGGCCCCGTTTATGTAATTTTTTGTACATTTTCACCAGTTCTTTCCCCTTTTAATAATAATAATTTTTTCTTTCTGTTTTTAATTTTACGATTTTTTCCCTAAAATATACTAAAAAAAAAGTCGTCGCAAGTAGTCGGATACCTTAATACTAATGTTTAAAGTATTATGATTAGGGCAAAACCGTCAGTTTTGTAAAAAATGAAAATGCCCCCTTTTTTTATTCTAAATTTTAAGTTTTTGAATTCTCTGCTTCTTAAAAATACCTTACGTATGTTTATACTCCAATTATTTATGAAGCTATAGTTTCGAGAACAAGTCAATTAGTCTCATGTGTGTGTGTGTGTGTGTGTGTGATGGGGAAAAAGAACCGAAAGTCTTAGAATTTAAATAAATATTTACTATTTTTTGAATTTTATTAAATTTATTTAAAAAATATTAACTATAAAGTAAAAATAAAATGGAACATGGTGATTTTTTAAAAAACTTGTTTATTTGTTTCAGAAAGTTTAATTAGTAATTAAATAATTCAGAGTATGCAAAAATTAGTTTGTTAGTAAAATTTGGCAACAACTTCGACTTTTTTTTTCTCTATTGGTATTTCTACCTTTGCAGACCTAGTACATTCATTCTCCAGGAGACGCTATCACTCTTTATTACGGCACCATATAGGGGATACCAATTGCCGCAAGTAATTTTGACGCCCAATTTCTTTGAGAAATTGGGCGTCTGGGCCTGCCCTGCGAGACTGAGTCTATCGGCAGAGCTCAGCAGAACCTGAGATCTGCCGATACGAAATTTGTACTTGGGAATTTAATTTTGCCTAGAGCATCCAAGCCAAACGGACACTCAGGGAATTTTTTCATGCCGCATAATCACACGACATGGCCGCTGTTGATTTTCTGCATCATGAAAATCCACCGACTTGGCCGGGGTCGAACCCGTAACCTTGGGTACAGAAGGCCTGCGACAAACTCACTTCGCCACCCTTGTTGTCATTTTACGATGTATTTATGTTTGTTCGTATTCTCTTATTACTTCATATTTAACTTCTCATTTTGACGTATTTAAACAAAAACTAGTACTTAAGTATTATCGCAACGATCGCCAACTGTTTTAATAACTCGCTAAGTTGGCAACTCCGATTTCCTATGTCTCGTACGCCCTGAATTGGCAACCAGGTGCTTCGTTTCGTATAATGTCGCCAATAGGTTACAATGATGCGTAGGTATCCAAAACATGTCTTTTTTAAAGGCAAAATATTAATTAACTATCCTTAAAGTAAAATCTGGGAACGGGGAGAGTCTAAGAAGCGTGGAGTTTATGGAAATCGTTTAATGTTTAGTGCTAGGAATGATGAGAATGTGTGGTGAAGTATCTTGATCTCTTGTAACATTGAATTAGCACCAAAGAGTTAAGATCTAGCAATAAGTTTTAGGGCAAAATTACATTCAAAGCAAGTGTAAAAATTTTCGAAGTAATAGACTTACTAGCTGGGCAAATTTAATTTAATTATTTAGCATAGATTGTTGCCTTGATTGTTTTCTTTGGGGAGTGGACCTGATAGACGACTTTGTTAGTAGTTATGCTCAAACATATCCCCAAGTTCGAGCCCAGTACCACTAAAGACCAGCCGTGTAAGGGAGTGATACACGTTAAATCTGTTGAGAGCTCAAACGACCTCCAGTTGATGTGGTGTGGTATTTAGGAGAGGGGGATGCCTGCTCAGGTGTCGTCTTCGTCACTTGACCATGGTTCAAAATTACGAGGTCCTTCGCCAAAAGCTCTCGTGTAGCTGAACAGTGCAACGTTAATATTCACTCTCTCTCATTCACTTATTCAAACATATCCCTAAAGTACGAACAACATTCTTTTTTTAAAGCTTTTCCTAATTCAGAGAAGCTGAATTATTTTGGTAAAATCCTACTTTAACCTTCACTGGTGAAATGCACCAAATAGCGTTGGCAACACATTTTCCCGTGTATTGGGCTTCTTTCCACACAATATAAGGATAATAATTCGCCAAGTTGGCCTTAAATGAAGGTATGGACTAAAGAAGAATCCTATCAATTCTTGTTTTATTAAATCTTAAATTTTTTTTAAGGAAAAAGGGTTAAAACTTTTTAAATGGAAAAGACTTTTCAAATGGAAAAACTTATGAGCTTCCTTTATTTTTTTTGTCAGTTAGTGAGTGAATATTAACGTCGCACTATTCAGCTACTCGAGGGTTTTTGGTGATTGTCCTCGTAAATTTGAACCATGGTCAAGTGATGAGGACGACACCTGAGCTGGCAACTTCCTCTCCTGACTACCACACCAACAGATGGAGGTTTCAGCTCTTAATAGATTTAGCGTGTATCCCTCCCCTACAAGAGGCGGGTCTTCAGCGATACTAGGACGAACTCTCTCATGACACGCCGGCCACGAGTCCGTCACCTTGACCACTAGGCTACCGCAGCCACTTTTAAAGGGGAAAGCTAATGGCAGTCCACTTGAAGAATATCAGCCTGGACTTTCAAATCAAATTATTAATTTAAAGAACCCTACACATTTGATATATTACTACATACATGTGTTTCGCTTAAATACTTTATTAAGTGTAATACTTCTTAATTCAGGATATAGTGGTTTTCAGCTTGTATATGTGTTTGTAGGTCTAATACAAACTTCTTTTGTAGATCTAGGACAAGTCTTTGGAAGTTTTGAGAAGCAACGCGTTTCAACTTTCGTAAAACACTTCGTAGTATGTATTGCCTCGGGAAATAAAGGAAAGCGACACGGAAAACAAAATGAATTAATGATGAAAGAAAAGGTCGAGTGTATTTGTATGGAAGGTTTTAAAGTGTCTGACTTTTTTGATCTGTTTTTTATGTGGTACTTTTTCTTCTTCATGATGAATAAAAAATTTTTAAACACTTTATAAATGTTTACTGTTAAAATGTTACAAATATATACTTAAGGCTATATATTTATTAAGTTTAAAAATATCGCAGATAAATATGTATTTGTTCTTCTATATGAGAAATTATAACTTTTAAGGCAATACAATTTTCCTAACATTTTTAACGTACAGCGCGTATTTCAACCAGCTGTGCTTTTAGACGTTAAAGAATTTTTATTTTTAATTTTAAAATTGTTAAAGAAATTTTTAAAAAACGTCCAATTGAAAAAAATATTTATTATTAATATATGTTAAATAATTTTTAATATAAAAATAAAATGATTAATGAGAAAATTAATGTCATTGTAGTAAAAACATGGGGTGCTCTATATCAATTATTAAAATTTCTTACTAGTTCTATTCCGAAATGCAGAGTTAGTGTAAAAATGTAGTTCAAAAAAGCATTCCACGGTTTTACCACAATGACATTAATTTTATCGTTAATAATTTTATTCATACATTAAGCATTATTTTTTACTTTTTAGTTCAACTAACCATAAAAGCATGTTTTTTAGTTTTTTTAAACTATAATTTATTTCTCATTTTTGAGGGTTTTTTAGTTTTTAAACAATAATTTATTCATTAATGAATTAATCTTAAATGCATCATTTTTTTTTAGAATCTGGAATACCCATTGACGTTTTCGCTTTAGGGCTGCAACTTAATCTTTTAGGTGCCAAATTTGGAAATGGGAGTCATTAATCCTGATGATCCTGATCAGGACAATGGAGCAAAATTATTGTACTGTCATCGGTCCTTGAAAAGTGTGCAAAATTTTGAATTAATCTGACCTTTTAAAGGGAATAAAAATCAAGTTCAAAGATTCCATTAGATACAAGTGAAGCTAATAAAAGCGTGTTAAAAAGATAAAACATTTTGATACTGAGGGACTTTAGGACTTTTTTCATTAATATAGCTTATAAACTTTAAATTTTAAATATTTAAACGTGTTAAATTACAGATGAAGCAGGTGCTCAATCTGCACCCAAAAGTAATTTATTTTGTCTGTCAAGAAAGCACATCTCTAAATTACACAGAATAGGTTAACATCAATTGAAACCTAACTCCATCAGCAATGACAATTTTTTTTTACTGTGTTGCCAGTTTTCAGAACCTTAATATCAAAATAAATTATTATTTTCAGATACAAATTATGATTTTGCAAAATAAAATGCATTTTCTTTTGAAATAGATTCTTTTTTTCATATTTTACGCCATTTTAAGCATGATGAGTCAAAAAGTTCTTTAGATAATTACTTGAAATTTTGCGTCAGTGCTTAGCATATATTTCGGACTACGAACTAAGGGAAAGCAATATATTTATCTTTTTTATCATCAAATTACATACTTATCTTTTTTGCTAGAAAACAAGGGCGAAACTTTCGAAAAATTTTCATTTTGTAACATCATTGATCTCTAATTCAGTGATGAATATAACTTTTTTTCAAAGGTAATTAGTTGAAAATAACTGCTTTCTGAGTAAAATTCTGGTTAAGTTACCCTTTAAAATGATGTGCAAATAGCACTTTATTTCAGTTAAGGATTTCCCATTTCCTTTAAAAATTATATTGAAAGAATTTTTTTTTTGAACTTTTTGTAAGTTTTTATTAAGAATCAAACAAAAACAATGATTTTAAAGATGAATTTCTAGAAATATTTTTTTACAAATAGTTGTCATAGTCATATACCTTAAAAATGAGGGATATTAAAAAAATGTACGTGATAATACAATTAAGTTTGATATAAATGAAAAGAGTTCCAAACAAAATCTGTAATTTAAATTTATCTTTCATGGAACTTAATTTAAAAAAAATCAACTCAATACTTTATTTAGCTTATTGAGAGAAAAATTCTATTTTGTACAGCAGTAGCGCACAAGGAATTCTTAAAAGGGGAGGGGTCGGGGTCGAAATTCACCTTTTGTATCATCTCGTTTGTCGATTTAGGAAACATAACACAGTAAAAACTAATTTATTGAATAAATAGTTTGCATTAATTAATAAAATTAATCATTAATAGCAAATACTTAATTAAATTTTACTACTATATATTAGAATAAATAAAATCAATCGGAAAAACATCAAGGGCTTTTGGGAAGGGTCCGGACCTCAGGACCCCTAATTGCGCCACTGTTTACAGTCATTCAAATGCCATGCTATTAAAAAAGAATTTAACGCGAAAAAGAGTTAATCGTCTGCCAATAAATCATAATTTTATGATACTTATTTTTATGCTTTGCAAAAAAAATCATACAGTCTCCAAATATTACAGCTGCTTCTTATTTAGTCTCATTAAAACTCTGAAGAAATATTTATATTATTCTTTAAGCCTTAAGAGATTTGTAGATTTAAGAGATTAAGAATATTTGAATTATCAAGTATTCTATGAAAACGATATTATGTTTCTGATTTTTAAATATTTATTAATTAATGTATTTTTCGTTTCTAGAATACATATTTGATGATCAGAATATTCAATTCCGATAGCTTTTAAATTACAAATTATTAAATTGTGGTATTTGTCAATGAGAAGTATCTTATTCATCACATAGAAAATGCATGGAAGAACCTAATTTCTAAAGAAGAATTCTAAACAATAAAATAATTATCAATCTTTTTTTATGTTCTTTTTAACAGCTGTATTAATAAATTACTGTTATGTTAGTTAAACTTTCGTCATAGAAGTGACCTTCCTGATTGTTTATGAAAGTATTATTATTTAACGCAGCGAGATTGAGAAATAGATGAAATAATAAATCTTATACCAATATAATTTTTTTATTAATGAAAATAATTATGCAAAATTTTGGTTACGTAACTCACACAATGTAGCGTATCTATCTATTATTCCTTCTAGATAAACTTTCAACTAATTTGTTTTCAATTGTTCTTCGAATTCTTTGAAAAACAAAAATGAATGCGTCTGGATTTGTTATATACTGGTTATGCTTCGAAGAACCAAGAATTATTGGTGTTAATATTTATTGAGAGTAAAATGAAACAAACAAAAGAATAATTAAAAAAATTAAAGCAAACGCAGAAATTCCTTGAGGGGATTTTAACGTATTATCATTTTAAAAATACAAAATGCACATTACATTTTAAATAAAAAGTATTCTAAAACTTTCTCAAAGTGGAGACATTCATTGCTTTTAGAATAAATTTGGTCTTGTGAAAGTAATTTTTTTTTTCTTCTGTTCTTCTCGAACTGGTCAACACTTAAGAATTTGTGTTCTTTTTTTCCACCTTATTAAATATTGGCTTTATTATTATCATTTCATTTAAAAAACAATAAAAAAGGAATTGTATTTTATTGTTAAGTTTTTTTATACTGAGGCGGTGTTTACAATCTTATTGACATTTTACAACCTCAAAAAATACATTATCTGTGAACGAATATATCTAAAAGAAGGCAATGTGCGATAACGCGTGCTTGTACCGGATGTTCTACGAGCTCAGCAATAAAATATTTCCGTTCGGAGTAAATATTCATGTATCACGTTTTTAAAAAAAAAAAAAAGGAAAACTGTCGTCAGTCACTTATTTGTTATCATTAAAATATTTTATTCGAAGAAAGAAGAAACATTTTAAGTAGAATTTTTGATTATCGAAATTTTGCTACCTTTAATGGATTTGACACTATGAGCTCTAAAACTTAAGACTAATTTAAAATTTGAAATATTCTTTTTATAGCTGTGTGATTCATTTATTCAATTAATCTAAATATCCTCTTCTAAACATAAAAAAACAAAATAATCCCTTAGGGAATTCTTTTACTGCTTTCCATTCTGTGACAGCACACGCATGAGTGATTTCTTCCCTAAACAGGAAAAAGTTCAATGCTTCAGCTACTAAGTAGTCCGTTTGCGTGTGTCAATACACAATACGTCACCGCGGGCCAGGTGCAGTAAACAATACACGCGGTCGAACAGACATTTTTACTCTCTATTTTTAATTACTAGAATTCGAATAGATTTGAGATTGTTCTGATATTAAAACTGAACACAAAAGGATTTGATATAACTTACCCATATCAACAGGTTGATCACCACCAAGCAGTTTTTTAAGCACGTCATGTACGCTTCTGAGCTTTCTGGCTTGTAAACAAACTCTGGCCTGGGTGGAAATGACACTAATTTCTTTCTTTTATTCACGCTTGCGTACTCGACGCTTTCGGTTGGCGATTGTTGTAGCGTTACAGTAGCGTTTTCCACGGCGTAATCTCTCTTCGGAGGTTTGGGAGGTTTTTCGTCAGAAGCTTTTGTGACCTTAGAATCGCTGCTAGAAACGGTTTCGTTATCTTTTTCGACGGCTGACTTCAGCTTCATCTCAATATCACCAGCGCTGGAATTGCTATCACCGGTGGAGGGTTCACCCATTGTTGTATCGGGGATGAGACTTTAATTCTGATTGGATGATTTGAATCAACAATAGACAAAGAAAAAAAAATGGTAAAAAGAGTTTGATGATAAGGTATGTGGAAAAAAAAATCTTCGTTATATTAAATCGATATTGGGGAGAGAAATGTGCGGTGAAGAATACCAGAAGTTTAAAGTACATACTCGTTTATCAGGTGGTTGCCTAGGTAACTCCGATAAAGGTATTTGTGTTGGTTTATTTGACAAGCCAGTTTTGGAAGTGACAAACTGATAGTGGCTCTCTCTAACTGTTTGCTTTTTGCTGGGAGGAAATTTGAAACAATTTGAGTTATACAAACCTTCATCTACATCTGTAAGATTACCTTTTATGATGTTTATATCTATGTTTCCTCGCCTACACTTAAATCAGAAACATCACGATATATAGTCTCTGTAGATATTCTTTGCACCTGCAGAAAAGTTCGTATAAAGCTTATTGTGCATCTTGTGGGTGAGGGTGTAATGGATATATTTATAGTAAATATACCACTGTAGGATGAGAACAAAGTAATGTTCTGACTATATATAATGGTAAATTGTTACCTCATTCCTTATTTCTATAAAAAATTAGCATAAAATAATATATTAATTGTAATTTTTATGATCTCTGAAACTGTTCTAGGGAATGACATGATTAGTTTTTTAAAACTAGTATAACTATTTTAAAATTTAAAAATCAAAAGTTATAAAATTACGCCAAAAAGTTGTACATCTTTAACAAAAACTCACAGGGATTCAAATTTCTTTCTAATTTACCCTTTAAAGATACTTTTAGCAAACAATTTGGCTGTTATTTAACAGTTTTTTGTATTCGATCATTTTCTTTCGTGAATTGTTTTTCTCCATTTTTGTGTATTTGTCATGTTTCTTTTTTTCATCACTCTAACAAGTGATTGGTACTGGGCCAATAAGTTATTGGGGACAAAGTTTAGAGACACCAGCGGCTATTGAGAAGTGGCTTGGGGTCATTATTCGTTAAAATTGTCGTTTCAATATCCAATTTTGGCGGGTAATTTTAAAACCCTTTTTTTAAAATATTTAAATAGAGTTCATGATTCATTATCAATAAAATCCATTACCTAATTTTTGATGCCGATTTACACCCCCACGCAAGAACACTTCCACCTCCATGTTTTATTGATCCAAATAGATTCTTGGGATTAAGTTTCAGAAAATTCAAAATTGACAGCAAATTGATTGAGATGGCAGATAATTCAACATTTTTGGTTCCGTTGGGTTTATAATAGCTTGTAAATGAAAATAAGGAGTTTAATCCTATGAATTTATGTGGAACAAGAAGTCCTCCACCTCCATGCTTCAGAATTGAAGTGTTTGGCGGGGGGAATGTAAATTGGCCTCAGAATTAGGTAATTTGGTATTTTTTGTTGATATTGGGAATCATGAGCTTTATTTAAATATTTTAAAGAAATTTTTTAATTATCCGCCCGAAATTTGGATATTGGAGACGACTTAATTTTTTAACAGGGTAATGAGGCCAAGCACACTGTTCTTAATGTACGCCACTGGTGTGTCTCTATAACTGCCCCAAATTATGAAAACACCTCCTCAATCACTTTATTTAGCCCAGTAGAACATATTTGGTGGGATTTTGATGTAAAAAGAAAACATGACAAATACAAAATGTGAAGTAAAAACAATAATCACAGAAGAATGGAGGAAAATCGATGCAGAAATTACAAAAAACTGATTAAATCTATACCAAGACGCTTAAAAGTTGTTTTGGACACTAAAAGATATCTTATTAAATTAAGAAAGAAATACAATATTTAAAGCTAAGTTGAGATTTTTGTTAAGTGTACGAAGATTTTGTGTCGTAACTTTTTAGTAGCTTTTTGATTATTAATTTTCAAAAAAATAGTTATACTATTTTTAAGAAATTAATTATGTCATTCTATCAAAAACAAGTTGCAGATTTCATAAAAAAATTACAATTGCAATATATTAATTTTTATTAGTGGAAGACATTAAATTTTATAAGAAATTGCAAGTGTACAAACACTTTTGTGGGCCACTGTATATATTGCATAAAATTCCTATAAAGAAGACTGAATATAAAATTATTTGAAAACTTATTTTGAAATTCACAAATAATTTTCATGTCATCATCAAGACATTTTTCAAGTTCAATATCGCATGTTCTAAAACTACAGAGAGAATCCTAAAAGAAATAAATCAGATTTGCTTTTCTTTCATTTTCTAATTAAAACATCGATTACTCACTTCCACTTCATGGCAATTAAATTTTATTTCAAAATTGAATGAACTAAGAAATTAATTGACAATATGAATAAAAACAAAGACTATTGACAGTGAATATTCTTCTCATCAGCATAGGAATAGTTTTCATAAATTCTTCTAACCCTCGTCAAGGACAGGACTTGAATTTCTAAAGCGGAAAAATAATTATCATGAAAGCCCCCTTAACAAACCGAGTTGATTTCTTCAAAATCCGTTTCTAGCATTTCTCTACTCAACAAAAGAAATATGCTTTCCAAATTTCAAGTCTGTAGGTCTAATAATTAGAAAAACCAGAATTTTTTTTATATATACTCCATTGTATCCTCCTTGGAAGCCGATTTCAAGGTAACCTGTTCTTTGCGGATTTCTGCTCAAAGAAAGAAACATGCTTACCAAATTTCAAACCTTTAGATCTAATAGCTTTAGAGACCTTGTGATGAGTGAGTGAGTCGTTTTTCTCTTATATATATATATATATATATATATATATTATTATTATATATTATAATATATATTTATTTTATTAAAAATAATTTAAATATTAAAAAAGGTAAATAAAAATTCTACATAATTAAGTTTGCTTTATTAAAAATTAAAAGAAAAGACAAAAAAAAATTCTTAATTAATTTCTGAAAATAAATGGTATTAGTCAGGAATTAAATTTATAAAATGCATATTAAAAAGTTATTTAAGATATAACATCAAGAAATGGAACTTATCGAAATGAAATGAAACAGGCAAAACTAAAAAAAAAATGACACTAATCTAATGAAAAAGTTAATTTACTCTGTTTCAGTTTCTTAGTGAATACCTTAATTACGACTGAATAAAGCACTGAGGAATAAAATTAGCTTTGGAACGTTTGAAAGAGAAGATACCAATTCCTTCTGTGGGGTAGGGAAGAGTTTTCACATATCATAAAACTAATAAGATTTTTTAAAAAAAGTAATTAAGGACTGAAAATCATAAAATTACGTGAAATACTCAGTAACCTCACCCCCTTTGGGTTGTAAATGTTTAATTTTCTCCTAATCTTTCCAGTTATGTGGTAAGGATAAGTTAATTAACTTTAACGGAATATAGGTTCTAGATTCCGTTATTTCTCTCCCTCCCCCTTCCTGAAAAGGAAAAGGGGGAGAGAACTAACATTTAGAACAAAACCAGAAATATCTTTAATGTACTTTCAATGAGTTATTTGTGTAAGAATTTTCAAAATTATTCTTTTTAACATGCTTTTATTAGAGCTTCACCTGTATGTAACGGAATCTTTGACCTCGATTTTTACCCACTTTAAAGGATCAGATTAATTCGAAATTTTGCGCACTTGTCAAGGATCGATAACAATACAATAATTTAATAATTTTGTTCCATTGTCCTGATCAGGATCAACAATTTCCCATTTCCAGATTTGGCGACTAAAAGATTAAATTACAACTCTAAGGCGAAAACTCTCACGTTTAATACAAATAATGATCTTTTTAGTGAAAAATATCATTGTGTGAATTTACATCTTCTTTCTCATTAAATATTTTAAATTTTGCTCTTCCAGATTTCCTTCAGTTGGCTGATCCTACATTTTGCAAACTATGCCGTATGGGCATTCCAGATTCCAAAAAATGACGCATTTAAGATTAATTCATCAATGAATAAATTATAGCTTCAAAAACTAAAAAACACACTTTTATTGTAGATCGAACTAAAAAGTTAAAAGTAAATTATAGTTTGAAAAAACTAAAAAACGCGCTTTTATGTTAATTGAACTAAAATTAAAAATAAATTTCTTTAATTTTTTAAGAATAAAATATTAAACGAGGGAAAAATTATCGCACTGTGGTAAAAGCGTGTGGTGCTTTGTGTAACATTTTTACACTAACTCTGCATTTCGGAATAGAACTAGTAAGAAATTAAACAATTGGATATCGAACACCCCACACTTTTACCCCAATGACATTAATTTTCTTGTTAATCATTTTATTCTTATATTAAGCATTATTTTTTAAGTTTTAGTTCGATTAAATATTAAAGCGTATTTTTTAGTTTTTTTAAACTATAATTTTTAAATTTAACCATTTTAGATGTATAACTGATGTTTTATAAAACTGAAACTGAAACTCGGCTGGGTGCTGGTTAGTTTGTAGCTGGCCTTCTGTACCCAAGATTGCAGGTTAAACCCCAGCCCTAGTCGACGGATTTTCATGATGCAGAAAATCGACAATGGCCATGTCGTATCATTATACGGCATGTAAAAGATCCATAGGGGTACTCTTGGCAAAATTAAATCCTAGTAGAAGTTTCTCATCGTCAGAGCTCAGGAGCCTCCTTCTAGGGAGGAAACTGGGCGTCAAAGTTACCTGCACGATTGGTATCCGCCGATATGGTGCCGCACTAAAAAAAAAGATATACCAGCTTTCGCGCTGGGGATGTACTAGGTAGATTGATGAACTCTGTTAATAACTGTTCATAATCTGCCATTAGAAATTAAAAAATAAATAAAACTAAACTGTGTTTTAGCGCTAATTCTACTTCAACAGAAAAAATTATTCCATAAGAGAAATGTAATAGTCAGAATTTTTTTTCGATAAAAATCGAATAAACACAGTTTCATTACATCTCTTATGCATATATTTTTCGAATTCAAAAAAATTATACATTTGCCAAACATTATATAATTTGTGTTCAGTTGCTTTAAGAACGGAGTAGAAAAAGCAAAAGAAGAAAATTAAGATTTTAATTATAAAACTTATTTATATTTTTTTATTACGAAAATATGCTATTTGGAATTTTTTATACTTTTTATGGTATTGCTTAGGATCTAAAATCCACAAATTTCACGACATTTTCTATTTTCTGTGTCATTAAAATATAAATTTTTATTAAAAATGGACTACGAAATGCTTTTTAAGTGGCATTTAGTTGGTCGTTTGACATTATCGAAAGTTTAAGAAATTACTTAAGAAATAAATATGCTGAAATCAGTAGTACTTGATATTATGATTACAGAACACATTTAATCGATTATATATCGAAACGTTATTGTTTGTTATGTGTTTAAATTTTTTTTAATTGTTCGCAAATAGTTTATCTTAACATATTCGAATACAATGTTTGATATCCAGAAAGAAGAAAGTAATTGTTTATTAATAATTTCTTTTAGTTAAGATGTTTCCACAGATAGTAATATATATATAACGGATAAAAATTAGCTCTATACCGTAAAATCTGGCGCGGACCTATACTTTCAAGCTACAATTTTTAGTTTTTAGGTATATTCGCCGTATCACGCGCATCCCCTTTTTTTTACGAAGGAACCAGAAATGTACCTGCGCTATGCCCACATGTTTTGAAGTCCTTTATTCGAGGTATTATTCCAAGCTTAGAAAAAAAAAAATAGTAGACTTCTAGAATTACAACCCTTTAAGTTCACGAGGAGTGTGTCAGTTCCTTCAAAGAAACAGTATATCGATTTATGTAGAAGTCTAATTTTTTTTCTAAGCTCATCTTTTTTTATTTTTAAAGCTCTCATGTTTATACCCGGCGTAAAACGCGCAGCCGTAAATTTCGAACTTATTTTTTGTGTTAAAAGTGGGCGTTATACGTCGGATTTTACGATACTTTTAAATAAAATATCTGTTACTGCATAGTAAAAATGTTCAGGATTACTATAAAACATTACAATTTATTGAAGCAAAATCAAGATAAAACTGTTCGCTTTATTGCTTGGGAACTGAGCAATGAATTCAAAATTTTACATTTTTGACGATTAAAATATTGCACGATTATAACTACATAAAGCAAAAAATACGTACAAATAATATTCGTCCACCGAAATTTTGTGTTGTTTGATTTGTTTAAATTCCAACAGATGGCGTTGGGACCACTGTAAAATTGATTTCTTTTTCTGTCAATAAAAGCTGTTTTGGTAATCGCTTCATATGTAGTCTCTATTCAACTCTATAAGTTATTATTTTTCATTCTTATTGTAGATGGTCGATGATATCTAAAACATTTTAGTAACAGATTAATATTTTTAATATTTAAGTTTTTCCCAGTTTTTTATTTTCTTGGTGGTGTTAACAGCAGAAGTAATTAAATAATTTTGCTTTGATTTAAAAGTTAAGTTCTTTCCCCATTCGTACTACTTGCATTAAACAATTACAAAAGAAAACAAATAAGCATATGAATGCATTGCAATAATTTTCGCAAATTCTAATGATTTTATAAATTACCAAGAAAAATTTCAAAGGTAAAATTTGGTATTATCTCCTAATACCCCAGCTACATTTTAAATTTTATTCACTTTCCCCCATCATTTGAGAGCATATTCAATTAAGACAATTTCATTTGGTGAAGAACTTGACCTTTTTTCCAATTCTTACACACTATTAGCTCACACTCTCTATAAATTTATTTATTTATCTGGAATTTTCAATTGTTAATAAAAAAACATTTTTAAAACGCTCAATTGACGAAAATTTTTATATACAAAATTTTTTTGGATGACAATACAGTAATTTAATTGTAATTGATCAAAATTAATTGATTAAAACTAATTATTCTAAGAATTACAAGTACAGCCACGTTGGCATTCTTTTTGGCTACTTAGCGACTTGTGTCAAAACATTAAAAGGTTTTTTTCTCCCATTTAAAGTGCTCATTTGAGCTGAAATTTTCTATACACTATTGTTTTGGATAAAAATACGATGATTTAATTATAGCTGATTAAAATTAATTAACTAAAACTAATTATTTAAATAATTATAGATACAGCCGCGTTTGTTTCTTCTTTAGAGACTTGGTCAAAACTTTAAAAGATTTTTTTTCTCACGTTTTAAAGCATTCAGTTGAACTGAAATATTATATACACGATTGTTTTGGATGACAATACGATACTTTAATGATTATTAATAAAAATTAATTAGCACAACGTTGTGATTCTGTCATATGTATACACATACTTATATTAGTTGTAACTATTTAAAAAAAAAGTAGTTAAAAAAAAATAAAAATTTTCTTTGTTGATCTAAGTAGAAGATTTAAAAATATTTTTTATATTTTGTTTCATTTAAAAATTTTTTTATACAACCCTTTTTTTTTAAAAAAACAAAATTCAAAATCACTTTTCTTGTTGCCAGATGTGATTAAACTTTTTAAAATAATTAGTTCTGTTCTCTTAAATTTACTTCAAAAACTATAGCCTTTTTTTTCTTTAAAAAAAAAAAAGAAAAAAGTTGTGTTTGGATGTCCTAATTTTCTGCTTTACATTATATCTCAGTGGAAACTTTCTTTGGAAAGTTCTGAATAAAAAAAAAACTATTTACATTTAAAAATAAACACATTTCCACATCTCTCTTACACCTGCACACTTGCGGTTAGACAGCTGAAATCGCGAAATTTTTAGTAGATGACATAATAAAATCAGCACTTTAAGCATATTGTACAGTTTTAAAAACAGATAACGAATATTTACGGCACTTTCTTTTCTGCAATCGAAGATGAAACTTAATAATTTTAGTGCAGATACGCTCCTCTCTTTATTATGTATAAACGCGATTTAAATTATAGAACTAATTTGATACCCATAAGCTACTTATCAAATTATTTGAAATTTTCCCCAAGTTAGGCGATAACATTACAATATGGTTACCTTAATTTTATCGTTTGATACTTATTTTCTATAATGTTTGTGCATATAATAGTTGTTTTATTGGTTTATTTTTATTGTGGTAACCCTATTAATGTAAAGCGATAAATTGGAGTTTTTAAAAACATTTAACCATTTCCATAATGGACGCTGTTGTTGCTGTTTTAGTGTTCTATTTATGATATTTCTTTCTGTTGGATAATGGCTATCTGAGGAAATATTGGTGAGTACCAGAATCACACTTTTTAACAGAGTACGAGAGTTTTGTGCATTCAATTATTACAGACCAATATTTTTACCAAATTCGCACTATTGTCAATTTTATTTATAGGTTCAGATTTCTTTTTAAAATTCAGTTAAGATTCTATGGATTTCAGCCTTTCTGATACGTGATAAATGGGGTAGAGATACAACATTTTTCCCCCTAAGGGTAAAAAATTGAATGATTGAATTTTTTATTGTGGAATTCGCACTGCAGTAATAATAAATCTGTTAGGTAGAATTCTTTTTTTTTAATTATAACAAATCCCGAAATTCGACTATTAATAAATGATTTCATAACTTTTTCACATTTCACTATACTTAATTTCCTTATTTTCTCACTACTTAATTCTTATTTCGGCCTCAAATTATTCTTTAAAAATTTTTTAATATATCCCTTGTTTTTTTAAGTATCTTTTTTTGCGGGATTTACCAATTCTTCACATGCTAATACTTTTTCCTGATACTTATACTTCACAGTGCCAGTTTTATATTGAAAATTTAAGTACATTTTATGTTATTTCACTTTTTTAAAATCTTTTTATAAATTGTTGTAATTCTACTGTCCTCACCTGCTTCATTATATTTCAGTAATTTATTTTTTTTTTACAACCCCTTGGTTTTTAGTGCAAGACGGCCATTTTGGGTAAAAACAAAGACCTATTTGGCGCGATTTTAATGGCGCCAAATAAGCTTTTGGCGGGTAGCATATCGATAACACATTAGTTTCCAAATTAGTCCACGAAGTGACAAAAATTGTTGAGAAACAGAAAAACCCGAAGCTGCATTTATTAATTTCAAATCTAACAAAATTATTACTACATTTGAAAGGAAGTATTCAAATAAAATTGATTCAAATGTGGTTTCATTAGCATATGATCTACATAAAATGAGAGAGATTGGGTTTAAAAACCGTATTCGTATTTCAAAATCGCTTGAAAAATACAGTTTTTATTTTAATATCATTTGGTATGCAAAATATGAATTAGGTTTTCCAGAAACAATTTGTTTATTTAATAATTCTTTTGTGTAAAATAATCCTTTCGTATATGATTTTATCGTTTGCTAGTAGAATAGTTGGTCAAGGTATAAAAAAATTTATTCATTGATCATTTTTATTTTTTGTTAACAGATATCACGCGACAAAATTCGAAGCTGGGCCTTTTAAATAATTGAAAATTTGCGCCTATTTTTTGTTCGAATTTATTGAAAGAAAAGGTCTTATTCTTGAACCAATATTTCAAGAAAATGCTAATTATCATTTTAGAATTTTACATTATTTCATTTACATATTCTATGTGTGATAAAGAAAAGTTGTTAAAAAATGGTCCTTAATAGTTTTTCTCTATAATCATCAAAGCTGGATATATAATTGCGAAATTTTCTAATCGGAAAGCCTTAAGAGGTTATTTCTAATTTAAATTTTTAACTGTCGATCTTAATTTGCATTGTTAAGAAATGGGAAAAACATTGCGATCAAGCTGTTACACTAGCATTAATTCAGAAATATACTTTATTTTCTTAAGTATATCAAATGAAACAATTAAGGTATTAAATTAAAAACTTTTTCCATCATACTTTTGTTAAATGATTTAAATTTTTAAGATAAAATTTTGTTAAATAGTTTTATTTTAAAATAAAAATGTTAAATGTTTTGCAGGTTAATTGCTTAAGAAAAACTATTAAATAGTCTGACAGTTTTTAAGATCTCTGAAACTAATATTAAGATTTGACTGAAAATTTTGAAGTATATAGTTTATTATAGCGTTATTTATTTAAAATTGTAAAAATTTATCTTCTGTTACAAAAAATATCTTTCTTTATTTAATTAATTATGTTAAATAAATCAAATAATTAATTTAATAACATCATAACTTATATATAATTTCCTCTTAGTTATTAACGATATCAATTACTTTACCTTAATACTTACATTAAATTAAAAGGCTATAAATTGCATTACAATAAATAAAATGGAAATTAACTACCAAGTAGTAATATTTTTTCCGTAGTATTCCAGCATATTTGTGCATTTGAGAATACCAGACATGAATCAGAATATACAAAATCTGTTCCTTTTAATATCGTAAAATAATTTAAAGCTATTAATGACAAAAATAACATTGTGGTGTGTGCTTTCTTTTCTTTAAAAAATATTTTAATTGCTTTTATTCTTAGTCACGTGTTTGAATATTTGTTACAGATTTAGTACATATAAAGAAAAAAAGCGACTCACTTATTCACTCATTCACACTCACTCATCACGATATCCCCGGAACTATTAGACCTACAGACTTGATATTTGGTAGGCATGTTCCTTTCAGGGAGTAGAGATACACTAAGAAAAGAATTTTCAAAAAATAGACACCCAAAGGGATTGCGAGGGGTTAAAGGGGCGTTATATATAAATGATAATCCCGTTTTTAAACTATTAGACCTACAGACTTGGAATTCGGCAAGCATGTTTCTTTCATGGAGAAGAGATCCATTACAAAAGAGTTTTTACAAAAAAAAAAAACCGGGAGTGGGGTTCGAGGAGTTAAAGGTGCGAAAAGATAAATATTTTAAACCAACAGACTTGAAATTTCGTAAGCATGCTCATTCTTTGGAGTAGAGATTCACTACAAAAGAAGTTTTTCAAAAATAAACCTCCAAAGAGGTTACAGGGGCATTATAGTTAAATATTTCCGTTTTTGAACTGTTAGACTTACAGACTTCAAATTTAGCAGGCATGTTTCTGTCATGGTGTTAAGATCAACTATAAAAGAGGTTTTCCGAAAATCTACCCCCAAAGAGATCTAACGAGGGAGAGATTTTACATAAAAAAAATTCCTTTTATGAGCTAATAAGCCTACAATTTTGAAATTAAGAAAGCATGTTACTTTTGTTGAGCGGAGATCAGCTAAAAGGGAGTTTTCAAAAGTCGTCCCAAAAGGGTGTACGAGGGTGTTATAGATACCTCCCCCTTTTTTTTCAACTATTAAACCTACAGATTTCAAATTTGCCAAATATGATTTTTTTTTTTTTTGTTGAGAAGAGATATGCTAAGAACTTTTCTTTTTTTGTTCAATTTGTAATTCACTTTGAATTAACTCATTAAAAATATCTTTATTCTTCAATTTCTATTATTTTATTTTTCAATACATCCAGACGAAGGACATGTATACCAGCTAGTCTCTGATAAAGAGAGAGCATATATCTCTTTTATTTATCTCTATATATGTTTGTTTGTTTTTAAATATTAACTGTGCCCACTTTTGGCATTTAAACGTTGCAAAGCAGAGGTCGTAACATTCTTTTCGCTTAGGATCCATTTGAGATATTTTTTTTCAGCAATAAATAGTTTTCATCTTTTAATCTTAAAAGTTTTTAACTCTGTTTATCTATTTTGTAAGTCATGCCCTAACACCCGCCATTCATTTGCAGAATATTTAGTCTGCATATAAAGCCTTTTCCACACCACAGGTCCGGGGTTCTAACCTAGGGCTGGGCGAGGTCGACTCAGCCTTTAATTCTTTCAGTGGGTTGATAATGGAGTACCAAGCTTGTTTGGGACTAAAACACCGGGGATTTCGTTTCAGACTGAGCACTTGATCGGGACATCTGCTCACGCACCTCAGCACTCAATGGTCACGTATACTGAGATGGGCACAGTAGGCCTTGGCCCTCATGGGCTGTTGTCCACAAAGTTTAGTTTTTTATATAACATTTTCTAATCAAGCACAGAACTTATTATTTTTATTTTAAATTTCAAATTATTTACGTAATTAGAAAAATTAAGGTATTCGATTACTTGCGATAACTTTAAAAAAAATATGTGGAAATTTTTTTATATGTTTTTCAGATTTATTTAGTATATTTTAAGAAAAAAATGCTAAAAATTAACAAGAGAAAAGAAATTATATTATTATTAAAGTGGGAAAAAATAGGTAAAAAATTAGAAAAAAAAGACATAAACGAGGCCCAATTCTGTACAAAAGGTTTATGGACAAATTTCCAATTTTTCAATTTTGTTGTGTTGCTTTGCTATTCATTTTTGAAATGACCTTCAGAATAAGAGATATTTTAATTTTTGCAAAAAACTAGAGCCCTTTATCTTAGCTATTATATGAAATTGCCTAAAAAAACAGTGATTATATTCACATAAGGAACTGTAAATTTTATAATAAAACAGTGATTGATAAATCTGTAGGCTAAAACACTTCTACTATTATACAGAACATACACAAAAAATTCAGTTAATTAGTTTGAAAGTTTTTGAGCAATCGCTGTCCCTATTTGAGTATTTCAAAAAAACACCACATTTTGAGTAAAACGCATTTTAAAGTATGACATCTTGCATAAAGTAGTGACATCTGCTTTTATACTAAAACACTTATAGTTTTTGTTCTAGTGAATGGAAAATTTTTATAAAGCTAATAAGATGGCCAGTAAAATAAATTTAAAAAATGTGTCAGTTTTTAGCAAAATTCACGATTTTAGGGTATTCGGATACCTTCTCTCTTCTTTTTAATACTGTAATTAGTAAGATCAGTATAGTATCCATTGCCTAATGAAACAGAACTTTTTCGCGCACTTTTACAATTGGAATTTGCAAAACTAAATAAGTTGACTATTATTAGCAAACTTTTTGTTAATTTATTGTTTTTTTATAAGGTTCTTTTTCGAACAGTAACTCTTCGGAATAGACATTACGGATATTTTTACGTCTATATTTTAAGATAAGTATTTTGACTGTGGAATGATTTGGCTCTCATGTTTAAAGAGTACATTTTAATTTATGATATATCGTAGTTATAGCAATAAATGTAAATAGGCATAAACGTAATCTTTTCAGTAATAACATCTTAATAAATTATCATGAAATAAAAAATGTTTATAAAATATAGAGCAAAGTAAGTAGTAAACAAGTATTGTTTATTTTCAACTACAATACTAATGAAGATGCATACAGACATATCTAAAAAGTTCCATAAAACACAAAAAACTTTAATGAAAAATATAAAACAAAGCAAAACTCAAAAAAGCAATGCTAAAAGAAGGCAACAATCACAATACATTTTAGAGAAAAAGCTTATTTAATTCAAATTCATTACTTTTCTATACATAAAACGAAAAAAATTAATTTACTTGGGTTATAAAATGCACAACCTTCTTGAACATAAAGTCAGTATATATTAAAACAAAAGATATTAATAATTTGTAAATAAAATATTTAAAACATGCTTTTGTGTGTATTCTCTAAAATTATTTAAACATTAGAAAGCTTTTTTTATCACAGAAAACATACAATAAAATACCAGTAAATAATAGTAAAATATATCTACGATCAATACATTTTGAATGCAATAAACATAATTCATCATAACTTATTAAGGCAGTTGATCTTTTAGTTCACATATTTATGTAGAGAGCTCAGATTTTTATACTAATTGCTAATTACTATGTGAATGGAAAAACAATATACCTAAAATATAAAAATTACTTTAGAATAAAATTGTCCTTTTTATAAATGACACTGAAAATTACGTGTTTAAATAAAAGTACCATTACAATCTAAATTTTTACTTAATGTTTTTTTCCTTATAAAACTGCTAAAATGTACATCGAAATATAAAAACAATTTTCTATTTTTTATTTTCGGGGTTTTTAAATTTTTAATAAAAATTATGGTTTGGGTATTAGTAGAATTGTAAACTAATCCACCAACAATACCAGCTTTTCCTCGAAGATATGTCAACATTTTCGAAGCACAACCCTAGAAAAAAAACTGAGATTTAATAATATATATCAACTACATAATAGTTAATTAACAGATACATAAAACAAAATGAGACGTCTTGTGGGAACTGGCCCCGAGCCCAGGGACTTGCCACAATGGAAGACTCGTCTCCTGACTAACCCAAAATAAAATCAAAATTAAATTTTTCAATAGTCAAATTTTTTTTGCGGTAGTATTACCCAAAAAGGGGGGAATTTCGGAAAATTTCGATTGGCTTCATGTGATGACCGTCCACGAAACGGGCCCTGGCCTACCACCATAAACCATCAATAAATTAAAGAGACCCTTGAAACTGTGATTTGGTGTATAAATGGAAAATTTTATGATATTTAGTGTCATTTAAATTTTAGAAAATGTATATAAAAGTTTTAAGAATAGTATTAAGTAAAAATTTGAAATATTTTGACAAAAAGAACATAGAAAATTTTCAAAATATTCTCCTTTTGTAAAAAAATTTTTTATTACAATAATTTTTCGCCTGTTTATAGCTCAGAACTCTGTACAGGGGCTCAACTAGAATTTTGAAATATATAACTTAGAAGGGGTTTTTATTTTTTACGACAAAGAGGAAAGAAATTTTAAAAAAAAAACGCCGTAATTATTTCAAGGGGTTGTAACTTTGAAAAAAAGTGAATTTTCAAAAATCATAGTTGCCCCTCTAAAAAGGGGTCTGAGCTATATACGGGAAAAAAATATTATTATAATCGAAAATTTTTTCCCCAAAAAGGGGAAACATTTTTAAAAATTATTTTAAGTTAATTTTTTGCCCAAATATTGATTTAAATAAATTTTGTTTTTTCAACATGTCCTTAAAACAATTTCTACAGTATTCTAATCAGTGACACTAAATATCATGAAAATTTTCCATTTATGCTCTTTTTTAAAAACCGGGTTTCCAACGGGGGAAAAAAAAACTTTTTAAAACAAAAGGGGTTCGTCGAGCCGGTTTTTTACAATTTAAACCTGCGCATTTATTTGTTTCGGGTTTTTACATGTACGGTTTTGACAATATATACTCGTACTGTCTTTTAAGGGTCATAGGGGACCAAGTAGGGGGCCCCGGGCTTGAAATCTTAAACCCCCGGAAGTAAATTTGCATAATTTAATTTTTCGCCGATGAAAAAAGCGATAAAAAAGGACCATTATTTCTTGCTGACCAAAAATAAGATAGAATTTTCCGGGGAAAAGACATTGCAATCCCCCCATTCCGGGGGGGGGGGCCTAAACCAACCCCGCCCTTTGAAGAGCTTGTTGGGACCCAGTGGAACGTAAAGACAGTCAAAAACAAATAAACGAAAATGTTCTCAAACTTTTTTCAAAAATATATGTATTTGTGAGCAAAAAGTTTTTCTTTTTGAAATCAATGGTAAATAAAAGGAATTTCGAATTAAATTGATGTGATAAATTTCAAAAGGAATTTATTCCTGATTTTAAAAATGTAAAAAATTGATAATTCTTTTTTTATTAAAATTAAAATTAAAATTTATTTTAGAAATTACCTTCAAATTAATAAAATTCAACATTTATTTTTTTATTTTTGTTTTTAGAAAAAAAATTTTACCTTTTCAAATTTAAAATGAAGCAAACTTTTTAAAAAAATTTTTTGGGATTCTCCCTTCCGTTGGTCCCCAGGAAAAAAAATTTTACCCTTGCAAAACAATTTCAAAATTTAACGAATACTTTTGAAAAAAATATATTAAAAAATCGTACCTATTTAAAAGGTAACTTTCCACAAAAAACAATTTGATATCGATCATGCCCAAGGGTTTACGCATTCTTCCGCCCAAACGATACAAATTATACAACATTTTAAACTGAACAAATATTTTTGGTAAAATTTTTGTAATTTTACCCATTTGGGGAAAAAAAAAAAAACTTTGGAGTAGACTCGATAACAAATTAGCACCCCCCCTTTAGCATTCTATAATTGGGGGCAAGAAAATATTATATCATCCATTTTTTTTTTAACGTGAACTAATGGCTAATTTGGAATTCTTCGAAAGAATTGATCTGAAATTTCTTTTTTACTTAACATTTTTTTTGTTTATTGTTGTTGTTCATTCACATGTGATTTTGTAGTACTACGAATTAAGCTTAGTTTGAAAAAAGTTCACTAATAATTGAAGCATATAATCTTATAATGCCTGCTAAAAATAATTTATTCATCACAAATTTTATTCCCTTTAAAACCGTGTTACTAACTGCTAAATAAAATTAATCCAAGGATGAACCTTTAATATTAAAATGAGGAGAAAAAAACAGTACAGCTACATATTATGGAAATGATTCAATTTTGAAACTCACCGAAGTGTAAACAGTTGCATCCACTTTACTCAGACACGAATTCGGCACCGCTGCTCCCTTGTAGTCTTTGTGACTTACAGATCCACAGCATTCCAGCTACATAGGAGGAACAAGTAATATAAAAAAAATTAAAGTCAATTCCTACTTAAGTCAACAAAGAACACCTTTATTTTAGCTAATTTTATTACATAATTACAATTAATATAAATATGTATATACATATGACTGAATCCCAATATTAAGTGGAAAAATAGAAAGCGATTTTCCTTGCTATTTTCCATTTTCCTTTCTATATAGGGTTAACTATTATTTTTTTGTTTGCTACTATTTATTCATTAATTAAATTTAATTAATAAATTAATATTTGAAAAAACTGCATTAACATTAAGTGTCACCCACTACAAGTTTAAAAAAATGTATTTGAACTTGAATGGATGAACAGAATGTATTTTATTAACGATTGAAAATATCAACAAGATATATACATATAAAGGGAGATTGTGAACTAATAGTAGGAATTGAAAAAAAAATCAAATGATTTAAACTGCTCCCAATATATTTTTAAAAGTTTGTATTTTCTACGAAGTATTTAGACTTCAAGTTGAATATTTTCTTTAAAGATTCAAATAATTTTATATTTTCGGAATCACATAACAATTATCACAATCGAATGATATTAAAAAAAAATTTGAAAAATGTTGTGTAGAAATTTTTATTTTTATTTTGAAGCTCTCTTTTAACATCTAGAGACTTGCTTTTTTAAATTTACAAATTCAAAGAAATTTTAACAAAATCTTAAGAAAATTGAATAACAAGCTGCTTTTATGATAAAAATTACTTTTTTGGAAAAAAAATTGAATTCCTTAAATCAGTAGTACCCAAACACCAGGCCGTGGATTGAATGATACCAGGCTGTTTAAGGAATTACTTCCAATGTATCTTTTGTGGTGTATTATGTAGCGTTCTAATGAATTATAAAATCTTAAATCACTTTATATTCCTTTTTGGTGTAATTGTATTTTTTTTGAAGAAATGTTTAAATATAATTAAATTAAAATTATTGAATCAAAGCAATCTAAAATAAAAACTATCAACTTCCTCACCCCCTTTATAAGCGGGGGCGGGGGTGCGTTCAAATGATCAAACATTGATTGGTCAGTGGTGATGAAAATGTTGGAGAGCACTGCCTTAAAGGATAAAACTCTTTTCAGACCGTACTAAAATAAATTAAATCAATCCATGAGCCCCATAACTTAATTATCTTTCAGTTATTAACAATAATAACAATTTTGACCAGCCGCAATGAGAACGGCAAAATTATTAACCTTTTTTGATGATTGCAGTATGTTATATTCAATCAAAGATCAACCACTTTGTTTACCGGCTTGAGTTAGTCGCTTGAGGTACTAAACTAACTAAAATTAGATATTCGCGGCTGACAGTGCGTGAGCGCTTTTACCCAGTAGAATGGGCGAAAAAGCAAACCATGAATGAGAAACAATAGAGAAATCTGGAAGCTCTCGCACAAGCGGGGAGGGATGAGGTAGTCCCTAGCCAGGCGGTGCAACGAAGCAGATGCACCAGCGAGTTCGATGGGGGTAAGGCGCAGGAAGGCGGAAGGGGATTGCCGAGGCAATCAATCAGGACGGGGAGTGGTCGGTGACAGTTCAACCCCTCTGACCCAGTCTCAATGCAAGTAGAAGCTGAATGTGTTATTTGCGTGAGTGTAAATTGTTGTGTTATGGGGGCTTAAGAGGAAGTTTCCACTTCGTCGAAGAGTATGCATAATTAATTTTAGGATTTGTATGTTTGTGCTCTAATAATTGGATTGTCATGAGTTTCAATAGATTTAAAAACATTTATAGTTGCCTAGTGATGTAATTAGAAATCGGCTCCATGTGTAGGTCGTTGTGTACCACATCATTCCTAACGTACCAAGGTGCGTTTGTTATGATGTGGAATAGTTTATTTTGAACAATTTGAATTCTCTTCGTATGGGTGGGGGCTGCTACCCAGATGGGAGGAGGATAAGTTATTACTGGGCTCAAAATTTGCTTGTACAGAATAACTTTATTTTCCAGAGATAGAGGCAACCTTCTCCCAATAAGGGAGATGGCTAAATGAATTCTATTCCACAATTTTTCTGCAAGATAGTCAATGTGATTTTTGTAAGTTAGGCGGCTGTTTATGAGTAGACCCAGGTAGCGCACCACCGAGACCCACTGAATGTTGTCATCAAAAAGTGTGAGTCGGAATGGGGGGGGGGGGGCGATGACATCCCATTTCCTAAATATTATTGCTTGAGATTTGTCAACATTAATTGCAATTCTCCAATGTGTAAGCCAAACTTCTAACATGTCAAGGAATTTTTGAACAGCCTTAATTGTGTATTTGAGTTGGACACCCCGTGAACAGGCAATTACTGACGGTGTAGTGTTGTGGGACGTTGTGCGTGTGAATTTTGTATAAGTACGGACTTAAGACAGAACCCTGTGAGACGCCAGTAAGACAAGTCCCGTAATTTGAAAAAGTGTTGTTTACACGAACCCTAGTTGCTGAAGAAGACAGTTTACAAACGCTGTACCATCCTATGATTTAAAATTTTGCACAGGTGTTAAATTTATTCTTTTTTACCAACAGCATACATATACACTCACACATTACTACGATAAATTTGGTTTCGTTCGCTTCTCTGCCTGAAGAATATTGTGGCTGAAAAGACGATTTGCAGGAAAAGAGAGAATAATGCTGAATGGATAAAATGAATTGGCAACATACATGGCGACCAATTTAATCAGTAACTGTCGCAAAATTTTCAAATCTAGAGGACAGATATTGTAGAGTCTAATATAAATTTAAAAAACTTTTAATTTGCCTGTATAAAAACTAATGCAGGGAAGCACCATTGGGAGAATGTCAGATATTGGCAGTGATTACGCATTTCATTTGCTTCATGTGATGTTACGACAACGGAGATTTGTACTACTACACGTATACTATATTTGCACGATTTCTGAATTTGTGCTATTATAAATCTATACGTATATGTTAGTAGCAAGTGTTGTACCATTTTGAAAACTTTACTAGATAGATGTTGTTGTGGTGGTGGTTGTCGTGTAAGATAAAGTGCAAAGGGGATTACAACAAAACATAAAGATATAATCAAATATTGCCAAAGGCTTGAATCACAGTCATGGCAACATACATGGCACGATCCGAGTACAGAATGTCCATGCTGCTGTCATTGTCTATTTTAAAAAGGGCACCAACAATGGAAGGACAACTAAAACGGTATTTGGGATACAGTTGCATGCCTAGGCAGTGCATGCATTCCACATATGATCCGGAACCATCGGACAGAATCTTCATGCCCTTAAATTGCTTAGTCCTTAGTATAGTTATTGTTGTCGTAATTTCTCGGTATAGTTTAATTCTGGCAGCAAGAATTTTTTTCTTGGGTTTGAGCAAAGCTTTTGTTTTGCGACTGCGTTAGCATCGAAGACCGTAGTAGATGAAGTTACAGGTTCAAGTGTTCTGGCTTCATTGACAAGGGAATCGACCATCTCGTTCCTTTCGATGTCAACATGGGCCGGGATCCCCTGGAGGGTATATGATTTGCTCAATGCACCAATGGAGAATAGAAGCCAATTGATATCTTGGGTGAGCCCCTCATTTTTTTTCCTTCATGGATAATGTGCTTAAATCACTTGCCTATGGCAGTCTGTAATTTGTATATTGTGCAGAATTCAAGTCAGGTGGCATCATTTTCTCGAATCGAGTCAAACTACGTTAATTTTAACAAAACCAGTTAAAACCTTTTAGCTCTTCTTGTGAATGTGATTAATAGCAGGATTTTGTAAGATCACTTAATCAAAAAATCCCTATGAAATTGAAAAATTTGGAGTCACAGCACAAAATGATGTGATGGAGGGTGTCAACAGAGGTGTTTTCAAAGTAAAGATATTTTCCAAATAAAAAAACTTGCTATGATTATTATGGATAGAAAAGAACAAGTGTTGTACCATTTTGGAATCTTAACTAAATGGGCCATCTTTTGAAGAAATTGCCTGGGGTGGCATCGGTGGCGTAACGTGCACCCCCGCATTGTGGGGAGAGGGGGCAGGGTTATAGATTGTCCAAAGTCTGACTGACGCCAAGTACGTACTTAACCAATTTATAAAATATTAAAGGCAAAACCTGACATTGCCGGGGGGGGGGACTTAATATTCTCCATTACGCCACCGGGGAGCATGCATAATTTAATGGAGAGTCAGAGTTAGATGACATCATTTTTTCAAACCTTGACTCAAACAAAGTTAATTTTAACTAAACTAACAAAGTCTTTTACTCCATTTGGGGTTGTGATTAATAAGTATGGTTAACCCATGACCTATAGCGCTGTAAGTAAAAGTTAGTAAAAAAAAGCACACTAAAATTGTTGAATTTGTGGTCATAGTAGCAAATGATATGATGGAGGGAGTAAATTTTTTTTTCACTTTTTCAAACACGTGCTGGTCACCAAGTGATATGGAATATTTTATTTTATTTTTCCTAGAATTGATAGGACTCCTTGTTCCCCCCACGTTTGCTTGCCGGTGAGTTTTGGATCACCCTGCATATGAATCAAAATATATATTTAAAAAGAACTGAATATTGAACTGCATCGCTCACAAATACGAGCAGGCGATAAAATAAAATTAAAATACGAGGCTCAACCCATAGCTCTGTATCAACGTTCGGTGCAAATAACCACTTTATATATATAATGCAATTATAAATACACTTACATGATATTGGATGAAATCCACGAAATTTCTGGACGAATCGTCAGTATTCCTTGACTCAATCTGGTTCTGTATTTGTTTTTCTAATTCCTTTGTGATCTATAAGACAATAAGAAACAAAGATATTGTTAATACAAATGGTATATAATGTATGTCAATGTGATAACCATTACACACACATATATAAAAATTAAAATAAATTATTTTTAGCCACTAAATCGCTATCATTTCGGCTGCCAATGAATTGTGAACAATTATGAAATTAAAATAGTGTAACACGTGTTAACACCGGTATTAAGATATATCTCAGAGTCTTGAGATTATTGTTCAATCAGTCAATTCAATATATATATATGACATGCTTTGAGCTAGAATCAGACTTAGTTTTAAAAAAGGACTCTATTCTAGAATTAGTACATCTCTTCTTACGCTAAGAGCAGGGAGGAAAAAACACGCCACGGTGTGTTTTAAGTGTGTTAGCACTTAAAACACCGATGGGGTAAGTATCGTGGATTTTATGATTGTACTTGAAAGTTAATGCTGACATATAGGGCTATTAAATATAAAAATCTGGAATTAGACATGTTTATTGGCTAGACCATATGTTCGGAAGAAATAAACGGGTGATTAGTTTGATACTTGAAGATGAAATGAAAAGTATGAGTTAAGTGCTAGATAGGGAATTTAATTTTTAATCTAATTTAATTATATATATATATATATGTGTGTGTGTGTATGTGTGTGTGTGTGTATTCTATCAATCATATAAAGAATCTGACATTGTTATCTTCATCAAAATACAACGAATTAAATGGGCAGGTCCCATTGTCACAATGGACGAAAACCGTACCACTAAAAAAAGTCTTCAATGACCAACCAATTGGCACACGAAGAAAGGGCAGGTCAAATCTTAGATGGATTGATGGTGTAGAAAAAGATCTCCAAGCTTTGAGAACTAAGAGTTTAAAAACACTAGCAGGAAGAAGGCTGGCCAGGAACCTGGCTTGGCCTTCTAGAGAAGGCCTCAGACGTGCCTTCGTTACTCTCAAAACGTGTGTTCTTGAGGAAATGCTTCTTTCTCCTTATGCTGGTCTTGGAAGGGGTTAAGTAATAATTAGAAATCAATGTAAAACGTCATTAGGGTTTCTTTCATGAAAATAGTCAGTTTTTATTTACTTTGAAATTGATAAATTTAATATTGATGTAGAGAGATTTTTTCATTACATTTAATATTGTATATATAGAGATTTTTTTCATTAAATTTAATATTGTATATAGAGAGATTGTTCATAAATTTAATACAAAAAACCAAAAATTAACAAAAAACAAAGAAAAAAAAATCAAAAAAGAAACATCAATTCACAAAGTAGAAGAATGACATTATACTTATAGCATAGGTATTTCTTTACGTGGAATACATAATTATTCAGTTTTCGTTAACTCTGCGAATTGAATAAACACTTTTTTATTAAATTCCACGTGGACGAAGTCGCAGGTAAAAGCTATTTAACAAAATAAATGCATCAGAAAGTAATATTAATGTATTACACATCCAGATGCAAATTATTTACACTATTTTAAGCATTTATTACACAAAATTTGTAAAAATGTGTTACTTTTGCTGAGCAGAAGGAAGACGTTTTCAAAAATCGACCCACAATAGAGTTATGGAGCGTTATAAACAAACAAAAAAATAATCTTTTTTTTTATCAGATATTATGCCTACAGATTTAAAATTTAGCAAACATGGTTTTTGGTTAAAAACTTCTTTATCCTTCAGTCTGTATTGTTTAATTTTTCAGTTCACTCGTGCGAAGAACGGGTATGCCAACTAATTATTAATAAAAAAGGTACACACGAAGTAAAACACATCTAAAAATTAAAATAAATTACATGAGATTCTTGTAAATTATAATTTAAAGTTAAATATTTTCAAGCTGCAAATATATTTTTCTTTTAGATGTTACAAAATATATAGGTTAAAAGTGTACTTATACATATTATACTGTCGACCCATTTCATCGCCAATTCAAAAATGTCGCCAAATACTATCATCATTATTATTACTTCGTCCATACGTAGGCAGAAACGATTTCCACTATTGGTTGCATATCGTGGCATTTGGTAACATTTTTAATTTGACGAAATTGGTCGACGGTATAATGTGTATATATAAATACCATTAAAAGGAATATCCTTGAATATTTTTAAGAATCTTCAATAATTTAGAGCTTAAAAATAACAGGAGGGCATAAAATAGTAAAAATGAGCAGTTATGCATTGTCAATTATATAGCACTTTTCATCTGCACTGTCATGAGATAAATATTGAATGTTATGAATATTTACTCCCCCCCCCCTCCCCTGTATTTTTAAGATATATACCTAGAGATTACATTTTATCAGAAAATAAACTGACTTCAAATTTTTCTAAGATGATCACTTGTAATTAAAATTTGGAAGCACAAGAAAAAATTTATTTGTCAAATATAAGTAAAACCAATCGTAATTGTATTAAAATATATATATATATAGTAATCATGTTCTAAAATTTTTATTGATTCATACGCCAAATAGTTGACAATTGTAAAAATATTCAATAAGTATTCAATTATAAAAATATTAAATGAGAGCAAGAAAACTAGAAAAAATAGAGAGGCAAGTAATAAACAAATTTAGGACACTAAAAACGAATGGTATTTCGTTCTTTAAAAACAATGTTTTTATGAGTATTTTATATATATTTCACTTATTTGCTATAAAAAAACTTCCACATGTATAAGGATAAAGTTACAACTCATTTCTCCATAAAATTGTTTTGAACAGGCGGTTCATTGTCAAGACTTTCAGTTGTACTCAAGTGAGTAGTGTAGTGCGGGCCCCCCTCCATACAATAGGATCTTTTCTGTGCAGTGCTATCCATAAAATTATTCCGAAGGCTTTGGAATACAATAAAAGGATTGACAGTGTTTGCGAAGGATTTGCTTATTTATTCCCTTTCTCCTACCCCTAAAAAATATCAAAATATGCTCGTCTACAGGGAAAACGGTGACATTTGGGAGCGAATCGCGTAACTTTTAATCGGCAGTTAAGAAATTAATTATAAATCGTATGAATTATCAAGATAAGTGTTAATACACAAACCCATGGAGTCACTGATAATTATCCAACTTGTTCTTAACTTAGTATTGTTAAATTAATAATAAAATACATTGTACAGTACTGATACATTTATAAGTGTATTATATCAGTGTAATTGTATATTTTATATTTTATTATATCAGAAAGTATTTAGTTTGCTTACTTTCAGAAAATTAATTTTTTAAATAATCTTTTGTTTTTGAATTTTCAATATGCTCGCGCCCTCCCTCGTAGAGTTATCACGCCCCCCAAGGAGGGTGCGCCCCACAGTTTGAGAAACGCTGGAGTAGTGGGAAAAGCTCTCTGATGTGATTAGGGCCGCAGATGGAAATCAACAAACTTTGAACGCATAATGCTGATTGGAGCCAGACGCCTGTGGTGTTCTATTTCGGAAATTGTTAGACAATTCTACATTTCTTGATCCGCAACGTTAAGAGTGGACCAAGAATACATAACTGCAGGCATTACTTCACACCATGGTCAATGTTATGGGCAACTGCGGCTATTCTATAACCGAAACCAGTGACTTCTGCATAAAATAGTCAATGCTATCCTACAGGCAGCACTTAATCCAACAACTGCAATAATCAATATGGGTAATATGCAATAATCATAGGACAGTGTTCCTCAGAACAATGTGTGACGGGGCTTTATCGCGCCTTTCACTAAATCCTCTTGTGGAATCTTTGGGGCCAGAATGGCATTTCATTCCAACCAACTCAAGAAGAAAATATGCAGATTAGGAATGAGTATATATATTGGAGCTTAAACATTCGCTTGGAAGTCTTAGGAAAGTCTTAAAGAGGTCTTAGAGAGGTCGGTTGGAGGCCGTAAAATATCATAGGAGCCATATAGAAGTCGGTTCGAAGCCGGAAGGTTACTTAATAGCCGGATCAAGTTGGATTACCGTAATATATGGAAGATATAACAATTGGTAGCTGTTCGCCGTGGAATATCTTTAAGCGATAGAATATTAAACTTTAATGATAGAGAGGACTCTAGTTAGTTAAGGAATCGGCTATAGATAAAGATTCGGAGGTTAAGTTATCATAAAGATAGTGAGTGGGATTTAATGCGCTATCAGCTAAGAATTGTTATTTACGTCATATCACTTCTGATCATTTTCCTCTAAGACTTGTGTTGCATTGTTTAATACATATTGAGATAATTATAAACTAAATTTATTATGGAAGGTTCGAGTAGTCTATCTTTTATCCCTACAAATCTAGGTCGCGTGGATGAAGAGACGATACCCCGGGGGCGCGGGGTAACACAAATGTAACAAAATGTGGAGCTAATGGGTTATCAGGATGGAAGACCGATTCGAGAGTACCTTTACTAATAAATCATCATTGGTTGCGGTGACTCCACTGGCTAAGAATGGTTGCTTGGTCAGACGAGTCGCAATTCCTGTTGGCACTGTGCTAGCTGCTGGTGGTTCTATTGTAGTATAGATTGTTTTTACATGACGTGTACTAAATCCTCTGCTCAGACTGAATGTATAATTAATTAGAAATACTACTTGGAGATTATTTACAACCATTAATGGACTTCTCGTACCCACGCATCGTTAATTAGGATTACAACGTGCCATGTCACCGAGTCCATTTCATGTTCCAACGAGCCCTGTTCCGATTGGCTGAAGGAACATTTTGAACAGTTTCAGCAAATGATTTTGGTACCTAGACCTCCAGATATGAGTCCCATTGAACATATATGAGACGTAATAGAAAGCTTAGCTCGTGGACAAAATGCTGCACCAGCAATACTTTCCCAATCATGGGCAACTTGGCTTCCGACGAATTCTTGAGTCAATGTCACATTGAGTTGGTGCACTTCCAACAAAAGCAAGCAAAGAATGTTCAATAGAATATCAGGAGATATCCTACATGTCTATCGGAATTTCACTGTATTGTATACAAAATTCTGAAATAATATCTAATCTAAATCCGACTTAATTGAATCATAAAGTATTGAGAATGAAAACTTACTGTTTTACTGTAAGGCGCACTCCACATGAGGACTAGTGCCCCCAGTTGAAGCAAGAAGACAAATCCAAAAATCACTATGTACTGAAAAAAAAAAAGATTGGTATTTATATTAATTAACCTTCTTCTATTAATCTGATGTAGCTCCGAAGAAGATGTAAAACAAAAATATAAACACAAAAGTAGAGCTGCAATAAGAATCAAATTAAAATTAGGACACTTTGATTTCATCAGGATTTAGTTGAAATAAAATAAGTAAAAAATAAAATCCACAGTACACATTGTGATAAAAATTAATTTTCGAAGATAAATTTACTCAGTAAATTCTATTGATAATTTCTAAATGGATTGTAATTATGAGACATAATGAAATAAAGGTAACCAAGAATTTTGAATGTTTTAAAGATATATTAAACACTATACTTTTAAAGCATGTGCAAATTAAATAAGATTTAAATTTGTATCCCTTTAAGATTACTATAATTACCCGATGAACAACTGGTGATGTAGAAAACTAGATTCAAAATAATGAAAATGATATTTTTTAGTTACGCTCAAATGTCAATACTAATTCCTGAACCTAGAGTTTTAGAGACGAAGTATAAAACAGGTGATACTAATTCCAAGCTCTCAGTTCTATAAAAGGATCTGTAGATACACATCAAGTAGTTTATCTTACTTAGACCAATATACATCAAGCCCATTTTCAAATTTCTTGTACCACACAACAGGTCCACTCCGTAATATTCACCTCCCCCCCCCCACACACACATCACACATCAAATCCTATGCATTCTCTTCTCATGTGCCAATTTTCAGTCAAAATTTCATGTGATACTTTAAAACTTATTTGATTTAATGTGTTAAAAATACCTATTTGTAGGAACGGTTTAATGCCTATTGGTACCCTATGCGTAAAGACGTCTGTTTAGATTTTTGAAACATTATATCTTTGATTGAGCCCTAAATGCAAATTCCGTTTTATTAATAGGTTTCACACAGTAAAAAAATAGATATTTATTTAGCCGATCCGGCTGTACTCTGATACTTATTGAGGCTCTGAGGTGCTATACAAAAATAGGCCTCACTTGTGACCTTTAAAAGTAGACAGTATATAGCATACGATGCCAAATATTTGTGCCAACAATAACATGAAACAAATAATGTGCCTGACTTAACTCGACTCAACCGATTTCCACCTATCGACTAAATGAGTAATGTTGGTGTATGATGGTAGGCCAAGCTAGCACCGACGACGGTCATCACACTGGTGCCAGTTAGTTCGAGATTCCTAATTTTTCGGAGAATACATACTGGAATAATACTTGCCCATTAAAATGATTCGGATCATGGTCTTATTGAGGTTGAGTCGAGAAAGAGATGAGGCACCCACCAAGACTGAGGCCCTGGTCCCAGATGGCCCAAACCTTAAGATGTTCCTTGCTGTATCTTATTATCGCTTGTTGACTTTATCATTTTCTCACTTTCTATCATGCACATATGAAAACAATTACGCTTAAATTAAACATTATTCTTTTTAAGGTATCCGACTACGTTCGGAACCGTGATTTTGCAAAAGCGTATAAATGGCTATTTATGATATTTAGTGTCACTTAGATTAGAAAATGTATATAAAATTGTTTTAAGAATGGTATTACAATAAAAAATTATTTAAGTACAATATTTTGACAAAAAAAAAAATGAACATAGAATGACCCATTTTTAAAATATTCTCCTTTTGTGAGAAATGCTTCTATTATAATAATATTTCGCCTATATATAACTCAGACCTCTGTACAGAGGCTCAACTAAAATTTTTGAAATATATAACTTAGAAGTGGGTTTATTCATGTTTTACTATACAACAGAGGGGAGACGTTTTAAGAAAGAAAACGCCGATAATTATTTCAATTGGTTGTAACTCTGAAAATAATGTGAATTTTTCAAAAATTATAATTGAGCCTCTGTACAGAGGTCTGAGCTATATACAGGCAAAATATTATTATATAATAGAAGCATTTTTCACAAAAGGAGAACACATTGAAAAAAGGTTATTCTAAGTTAATTTTTTGCCAAAATATTGTATTTAAATATTTTTTTTTGTCAAAATGTCCTTAAAACAATCTTATACATGTATTCTAATCTGTGACACTAAATATCATGAAAACTATCCATTTATGCGCCTTTTTAAAATCACGGTTCCGGATACCTTTAATGTGAGCTTTTCAAGTGTTTCAAAGACCCATTTGATTTAATCTACTGTTTTTCGATCTGGAAGGAATATTGGTTGAATTGAGTCTCCACCTCGACTAAGACTCTCCAGACCGTAATATTCTACCACGCCATCTAGACCCTACATGAAGTAGAAAAAAAACAACCTACCATAATGAGTAACCACCTTCTCTCTGTTGCTGCACCAAAACATCCCACGAAACCTACGATCAGTATAAAGATGGAGGCCACGATGAACATGATGCAGACTGTGTGGAAGTTGTCCACGTCCAGCGTCGTCTCATATTCCCAGAACTCGGGATCAACACGAATCCAAATCGAAATGGCTAGCAGGGTCAAGCCCAGGATCTGGAAGAAAAAAGACATTGTGTAAATCTCTTTAAATCATACGATCCGTTTGAAAATAAAATTACGATTTTCTTTTCGATGTTCATTGTTAAAAATTGGGAAGGTACAGTAATATCTCGACTTACACGAATTTGGAGTCACGCGATTTTCAAATCTGGTCGATTTATCTTTTGTTTTAGCGCTACACAACTCGCTTCTGGTTTAGTTAATGTACGTGTTTGGACGTATCGCTCAGAATCAACGCCTAGCCGTAACAATTTATTCTGAACTACTTGGAATACTGTGCAAATTAATTGGGACAAACATGTCTTTTAAGAAAATTGTTCCTTTCTCAGGGATTTTTTGCCTCAAACCGGGTTTCAGCTGCATTCTTTTACAAGCGTGATTACCTTTAACTAGTCTAAACTGGTTTGACCACGTGATAATGACATGTCGAGAATTGTCCCCTACTTCAGTTGCTGCAAGAAGTAGTCGCTTGTGTGAATTGTCCCCTTCTGACGTGTATTTAAAAAAATGGATATCACTCCCAGGAAAAGGACTAAAATTGTTACCTTTAGTCAGCATACTTCTATGACTATGAGGAACATTGCTGCAGCAGTTGGAGTTAGAAAATCCATTGTTTCTGAGATTATTAATCAGCAATTTGAATTTTGGGGCAGTGTCTCGAAAATGAAAGAGTAAAAGTGGACGCTAACGTAGGACCACACAAATGTACGAAATGGTACAATGCATCCTTACAAAACAAGTAGAGATCTTCAGAGAGAGTTATTAGTTACTGGTGTGAGCGTGGATTCATCGACAGTTCGATGAAGGCTTATGGAAACTGGGTTGATTGATTGATTGTTGATTTTTTTTGGTGCAAGAGCCAAGTTTGGCTATACTGCGCCACATATTCATTAGTATATTAAAATTTTAAAAATATAAACACACAATAAATATATACATAAGTATAAAAATGTATTTCAAAATGTCAGAAGAAAGATATAAAATTTTGTGAGCAAAGTATTTAAAAATGCATAAATGTAAAATTTTATAGATATCTCTTCTTTTTTTTTAAAAAAAAAAAAGAAAAAAAGAAAATTTAATGGTACAATAAAATCCTTAAGAAAATTATATTTCATGTAAAACATCAATTGAGCGTAAAGATGCAAAAAGGTTTGGATGGGGAGTTTCCCCAACCAAATCAGTCAAAGTTAAAACATTGGTTTTAAAAAAAAGGTGTTTCTTTTAGATGAATATTTTGAACATTCTATTAAAATGTGTAAAATGGAAAGGTCACATTGACAAAAGTCGCATACTGGGGGACTCTCTACTAGAAGCAAATGTCTAAGCGTTAGACGAGTGTGTCCGATACGAAGTCGAGTCAAGTGGACATCATGTCTTCGTACTGGTACCGCTGCCCATTGAGCAGTGGGAGGATGAATGTTATGTAATTTGTTGATGACACAAGTCTCTTGCCTTATATGAGGGATATAGTGCTGTATAGAAGTTTTTAAATCCTGGTAACAGACAGGCTGCTGCATGTGATCAGACATGGATCGTGCAGCTTTATCAGCCTGTTCATTACCAAGAATACCCACGTGTCCAGGTACCCAAGAAAAAATTATATCAAAACCCTTTCTTTCTGATTTTCGCAGAAGTAAAAGTATTTCCATCACAGTGGGGTGTCTACGTTCTGTTAACTGGGAGATTTGCAAGAAAACCAATCGAAAATCAGTTATTAATACCTGCAATGTAGAGAAAACGTTTGGATTGGTACAGGAAATATCAGTCCTGGACTGCGTAACATTGGGAGAAGGTTGTATTCAGCAACAAAACATAATTTTTGTGCAAGGGTTTCGACCAAGGTTTGCCACGCGAAGTGGTGGAGAACCCATCAGGGATCAACATCTTATTCAAACAGTTAAGCACGCTCAGAAACAGATGTTTTGGAGTTATTTTACTTCTGGAGGATCTGGTAGCTTAGTACCAGTTGAAGGGATGATGAACTCTAAACAATACATTTCTATAATAGAAAGTAGACTGTTTTGGATTAGCCTGGTAATTCTCCTAATATAAATCCTATCGAAAATTTGTGAAGCATTGTAAAGAGACATGTGAGTAAAATGAACTGCTCAATAAAGAAAACAATCAATGAGAATGCTATACAAGTTCGGTTTCGTGTTAACAAGATCAAAAATTTATGTTCTAATTTAGTGGAATCCATGTCAAACCGTTTACGGTATCTCATTCAAGCTAGAGAAGGACATATTTTGTATTCGATTGCATATCTAAGTTAACCTATACTAATTAAACAATATTTGTGAAAATTTTTGTGTTTGTCCCAATTAGTTTGCACAGTACTGTATTTCTTATCTACGAATTGTACGTTTGTTATTACTTGTTATAATTTGTGATACCGCCCACCCCCTTGGGTGACCGTATCTTTGATTGTCAGCGTGAGCTAGAGGTGTAGGGTTTGCAAAAGGAATAGACATTTTTAATTCTTAATATGACTTTTTTAAGAATGGAACTTAAATGTCTAACAATTTAGATAATATTATTTAAGCGAGAATCTATAATGAACAAACACACAGGAATAGTTAAACCGAATCGCGTAACTTAGACCACTATAATTATTTAATCCGCCTACTCTCACTTCTAATAATATTACAAGTCCTAATATCAAATAATTAATCCTACCTTAATCCCAATTTAGATTCAATCTTATGAAGAGGCGTCTAGGCGCGCGTGCAATGGTAAGCACCTTGATCTTATGGTTTATCTTCAAGGTAACTTCACAATTGGCTGTCAATTCACACCTGTATCTCTTTCACACATAACATTCCCCAAATTGCCATATCACTTACTGAAACTTCTGTTATTTAAAAGCTATCTTATTTGCATTTCTTTTTCACATTTCTTATTCGCATTTCGCTTCTTGGGTTTTGGTTGGAAAAGAGTTGCCATTAATCTTGGTCCCCAAAGAACCCAGAGGTCATGTTAAAGAAAAGACGCGTGAGCCCGTCACAAATTGTATGATAACATATATATACATGTATTATATCTACGCAGATTTGAGAGATATGGCTATGTTATTCAAACGATGTAGAGCCCCTGGGTCTAGAAACGAAGTCTTTAGACCCAGTTCAATCAGAAAATCGAAAGACAGAGTTGGGAATTTTACACAAAAGGCCCGATTAGTTGAAAAACTGTTACAAATTATAGAAAATATAAAATCCAACGAATAGCATATATTTTTTTTTCAAAAAACAGGGAACGGAAAAAATTATTAGCATGTTACAAGAAAAAAAAATATCTTTGAGCCGGCAAACTACTTTGTTAGATTTTATGAAACTTTCTGCATCAAAATAACTTCGGTTTCCGATTTTGTACTTGTGTCATCTAAGATTTAATAAAACTTCTTTTTCTAAATTACTATTTTCTTTCACATCCCTGTTCCCAATTAAAAAGAATTTATTTGTATTTATATGGGAAATTATATTCCGACTTAAGCTAATTCGACTCACTCAGTCCCACCTATCACTTAAGAGGAGTCGGTACATCCTATACCAGGCGTGGCGAATCTTTATGGATCACCGTGCCATTTTTTTCTGAAGATGTGTTTAATGAGGTATAGATGTGCCGTCAAATAATTTTGACTAGTGATTATTGGGAAAATAATAAAACTAAATACTAAGAGCTCAAAACTTTATTTACTGCGCAAAAATACATTTTGTACTGTATAGTTGTAAATGTTTTAGATATATACGTGTACTTCAAAAAAAGCAACATTAAAGCAACCTTTGTGTGTGATATGTTGTTGCAGATTGAATGACAAAGAAATATTAGGATTGTAAGAAATTGCTTTTAGTAGAATGCATGCTCAATTGGAGTCATCTGCAATCGGTTTTTACGCAATTAATTCTATTTGCTGTGGCTCACTTTTTTAACAAGAGTATTTGCGATTTGTTTCAAAATGCCGCTTTACAGACGTTATTCTGCATACCATTATTTCAGAACATAAAACACATACTGGTTTGTCGCCTTTACTAATAAGGGCATATTTCTAGATTCACCAAAATTTGAAATTCTCTGTTACACATACTATCTTGCACTTTTTATTCTTTTGCTGAACTAGCCATGTTAAATAACTCTTAAAAATTGTGAATGTAACACAAATAAATTTAAAATACAGTTGTGTCAATGAAATTGACTATGCTATGCGTAGACGAACTTTTCATCATAAGCAATTGCAGTCCACAAAGTAACTAAGGCAAGGAAATAACAAACGAGTGTACTCCCCGCCGCACCTCGACCGATCACTCGCGTTTGTTAGTAAATACTTCATAGTAAACTTGGTTATTTTGAAATAAAATGCAAACCATTTTGATCACTGGCGTGCCCAATATATTGTGTCGCGTGCCATGAATGGCACGCGTGACAATGGTTCGTCATCCCTGCCCTATACCGACAACGTTAAATTGGGCTTTTTTATGTACATTTTTCTCAGAAACTGTTAAATATAAAGACTTCAAATTTTGTCTGCATATTAATTAGTCTTATTACTATAATTCATTTTTTAATCAATTTGCAGAAAATAAGTACTGTGAATAATTATCTTTTATCAGCAGAAAAAAAATTATTCAAATGCAACAGCTTTTATGTAGTAACGTTTTGCAGTAGGTCGCTTTGAATGCATATACTTCAGTATTAACAATTGCTGTAAAGTTTGAGTGAAAGTCTTGGGATTTGCACATCATAATGTTGTGTATTACTTTTAGTTTATTATTATTATTATTATTAGTTTACTTCAAATATCATTTTGTAAATGACTGAACTGTGACATTATCAAACAGCTTATGAAGATTAAATGAATTTTTTCATCTTTGTTTAAAATCCTTATTTTCTGAATGCACAAACATATTTCCGACATTTAGTGCAATTTTGCATTTATCAAGGATTACACACATTCTCATTTTTGTTGAACTTACCACTGCCCTTTCTTTTCTTTTTGGAAGCCAGTGTATTAGCGACAAAAAATACTTTTAATTTCTTTTTGAGTGTTCGTAAATGAATATAACACTTGAACAGGAATAATTTACACATTAACTCGGGTATTGTAACAAAATCGGGGAAATGATAAAAGCAAATAAAACGAATTGCCTCTCTTAGAGTTGTTGATTCTATTTATAGAGAGAGATAAGTAAATTATAACAAATCGTTAGCAAAAAAATACCTTTATAATCTTGCTACCCATCTAATGAATAGAAAACAAAGAAGTAAAGATTAGGTATTTATCTTCTCAGATAAGAACACATTTATATCAATAAGAACTTCCAAATCAATTATCTAAAATATATCTTAAGGAATATCTAAAACATAATTAGATTTCAATTCATTCTGAAACAAGTAACATAATAAAAAAAAAATTTAAGTCAATTCCTACTTAGGTTAACAAAGCAAAATTTTATTTTTGTTACTTTTTAAATAATTACAATTAATATAAATATGTATATACATATTATAGAAACACAATATTAAGCGGCGAAATGGAAAGCTAATTTCTTTCCAATAATCAATGTAATCAATATATACGGTCGCCATCTATTGCCTTCATTCAGAGCAAATTAAAATTTTTCCCCATATAAAACTAAAAATAATTAATTAAATCTAATTAATGAATTAATATTTGAAAAAACTGTATTAACATCAAGTGTCATTTTGGCGACTTGTGTCAAAACTTGAAAAGGTTTTTTTCTCACGTGTTAAAGCATTCAGTTGGACTGAAATTAAAAGGACAATACGATACTTTAATGATAATTAAAAAAAACTAATTACCACTTAATGTTGTGATTCTGTCCTATGTATATACATATATTTATATTAATTGTAACTATTTAATAAAAAGTAGCTAAAATAAAATTTTTCGTTGTTGATCTAAGTAGGAATTGACTTAAAAACTATTTTTTTATATTACTTGTTAAGAAGATATTTGAATTAAACAGCAAATCTGAGCCATGTTCTAAGAGTGAGTCTACTAATGTCATCAAAGTAAAAGGGCTCAAGACTATTAATAAGTATTCAAAAGATTATTTTGTGTTTGCCTATACAGACGGTTCTTCTGACGGAACATTCTCGAATGGAGATTCGGTGGTATTTATGACAACTCCAAGTGATATAACCTACCAACGAGAGATTGGTGGTGGTGTCATTACCTCTTGTTTCATTTGTGAACTTCGAGCCATAATTGAAGCTCTTGATTTATATGAGACTCTCCCTATTCAAGAACAGGGTAAAGGTCTCATTATTTTTTGTGAGTCAAAAGCAGCTCTCCGGACTATTCTGAATGGAGGTTCAGGGATTACTGAAGAGATTTGCTGTCACCTGTTTATGTTACATGAGTTGAATATATATAAAGTCTGCTTTCTCCAATCGTTGCCATGTTGACATTACAGGCAATAAAAGTGAGGATAAACAGGCGAAAGAGGCTAGAAATCTCAATTATGACGATGTTTTCAACGTTACCTTATTAGATGCAAATTCTGTGGCAAATTTCAAATTGAGAGAGAAGTTAATCCCTGCAAAACATCAACTCCGTAATATAAGTGGAGACCACCTTTTAACAAAGGCCATTGCTAGGATAAGGAACAGGTCATTACAGAGGAATGAAGATTGATAGGGATGGTAGAATAACTTATAGGAATTGTGATAATTGTTCAGATACAGAGAGAGAGAGCTAACATCTGCTCATATTTTTTACTGTCCAGCTATTCTTGATGCTCTAAAGGAAATAGGGGTCTTGCTTTCGTCAACAAACCTCTATGTCAGTGTTTCTCAAACTGTGGGGCACGCCCCCCTAGGGGGGTGTTATAACCCTACAAGGGGGGCGCGAGCCTCTTGAAAAATTGAAAAAAAAATTCTTTTAAAAATTATTAACTTACTGAAAGTAAACAAACAAAAAAATACATTCTGACATAATAAAAAAATAAAATACTCATTTACAATATAATACAATTATAAATGCATCAGTAGTGCACAATCTATTTTATAATTAACTTAACAATACTAAGTTAAAGACTAGTTTAATAATTACCAGTGACCCTATGGATTTGTGTGTTATAAATAAAATTATATACCAACATTAACACTTATCTCGATAATTTGTACGGTTTATAATTAATCTCTTAAATGCCGATTAAAAATTATGCAATTCACTCTCCAATGCCCCTATTTAGCACGTAGGTAAGCGTATGTGGTGTATAGAGGGGGTGGGTGGTAGAAAAGGAATAAATAATCAAATCCTCTGAAATAAGTGAATCCTTCGCAAACACTGTCAAGGTCATTTTATTGC
>BMAV01027330.1:299440-325987 GCA_019973955.1 Trichonephila inaurata madagascariensis
TTTGTATATCAGCGCTAGGAACCAAAATATAGTACAGAAAATGCTTGCGGTGCAAAACGGACAGACAAGATGATTTTATTTTATGTGTCCCGTCAACTGATCATATCATTTCGGGATTTGATGAAATTCCTAATTTCATCATTTCCCTGCGACATGAATATCGTCACAGTAACTAAACAAATAAAACGAAAATGTTCAAATTAAAACTAAGGACGTGTCCCAAAATTAAAAGCAGCTTATAGCAGACGATCTGCATCAAATAAAATACTTTCGGTTGAAATCATACACAATATTTGTATATCAGCGCTAGGAACCAAAATATAGTACAGAAAATGCTTGAGGTGCAAAACGGACAGACAAGATGATTTTATTTTATGTGATAACTTTGCTGAGTGGTGTAGAGTGCCACTGAAAACTGTACTGCGTGTCGCATCTGGCAAGCGGGCCATAAGTTGCAGACCCCTGTTCTACACAATCAAAAAATATATTATTTGCTTTGAATAAAATATTCGAAATTCTCAGAGATTTTTCCCCCGTTTGCTTTTGGTCTTTGTACCTTTGTGTCTATTCCTGAAGTATATTTTTGACGTGATTCATATCTGGAAATATTTCTGTTTGTCTCTCATTTCAGATAAGACGAACTTCAAATGCCTTATCTCATGGAAAAAAATGAGGTGCAAAAGATTACAGAGGTGCTCCGTGCAGTATTTATCGAAGTGAGTCTTGCGGTTTCGTTCGAAAAGTGAAATAAATCTTATCTATGGCATTTTTTTTAAAAACGGTTTCGTTGGATGTACAATGGGATTTAGTTCGAAATTCAAAAATATTTCTAATTCAGGGAATTATTAAGTGACATTTTTTGTTTATGTTTTTTGAAATTATATTGTAAATTAATCTAAAAAATAGGTACTAGTTGCTATAATATTAGTCAAAATACTATTGAGAAATTGATTCTGAAAGGCAATATTTCTTTTCGACACTTTATTTTGAATAAATAATTAAATAACATGTATGAAACTCCCGAATAGAATATTATTACACAGGTGCCTCTCAAACTTTCAATATTGGTAACCCAATTTTCAATAATATAGTTTTCATCTCGCACTCCATCCACAGAATAATAATATATTGAATTTAATAATAATATACTTTGACGCTAAAAAGCTACGATACGACTTTAATTATAAATCATACAAATTATCAAAATAAGTATTAAATTTTGTACATAATTTTATATGGGATAAGCCCATGTTTGAGCTTACTGGTAATTATTAACCCTTCAAGCGGTCTACACGCAAAATTCCGCCATTCCAGAGATGTTTTTTCTGCCTTCAAGCAAGATTCCCAAAAGCGGCCGAACCGCATTCTTAAAAATACGGCTCAACCGCTTTTGAGAACCCCACCTTAAAGCAAAAAAATACGTGCGGTGCATTTTTGAAGCATCTCCAGAATGGCAAGACTAAGTGCAGACCGCTTAGAGGGTTAAACTTGTTCTTAACTTAGTATTGTCAACTTAAGTATCAAATACATTGTGCAGCACTGATACATTTATAAGTGTATTTTACTTTTTATTGTGTCAGAATGTATGTATTTTGTTTTTTTTCCTATTAGTAAATTAGTAATATTTTTAAATAATATTTTATTTTAGATTTTTCGATTCCCAGCAAGTAGGATTATCGCCCCCCCCCCCAGGTGGACGCACCCCACAGTTTAAGAAACGCAGTATTAGACTGTTTAAACGTATTCTTCATCAGGGGTGTATGAGCCATTTCAAAGATACGGGACTCCCAAGCTACAGGGCCCCCAACATGTGTAACTACAGTCCCACTAACAGGGATCTCGTATCTAAAAAAGGGTCCCGAAGGAATTTTGATACAGAGCCCACTCAGAACTAGCTACGGCAGTGGTATTCAAGTTATATGAAACAAAGAATGAAGACAAAACAAAATTTAACATGGACGTGATCAAATGACGAAGTCGGCAACTGAGTGTCATCCTCGTCACTTGACCAAGGTACAAAATTACGAATATCCTTAGAGTGCGTCGTCAATAAAATTCTATCTCACTCTTAACCCTTAAAGAATACAGAAAGTCACAAACAACTGAAGTTATATATGATATGGAAAGTTTCTCCTTCTTTAATAGGAGTACATATTTTCTACAGAGCTATGAAATTTTTCAACTCACTAAAACAAATTTATAACATCCTCTCAGAAATTCTTTAAAGAAAATTCGTTTATAACTGCTTTTGAAAACGATATATATATATATAATTTGGGTATCAGGATTCTACAAATAAAGTTTAGCAAACTGAGAATTATTTTATTTAAAATGTCATCTTTTTTTTTTTTTTTTTTTGCTAGCAATTCCGAGCGAAGACAAAACATAAAATCTTATTACATATTTCTTTAAGGTATCCGACTACGTTCGGAACCGTGATTTTAAAAAGGCGCATAAATGGATAATTTTCATGATATTTAGTGTCACTTAGATTAGAATACATGTATAAAATTGTTTTAAGGACATTTTGGCAAAAAAAAATTATTTAAATACACTATTTCGGCAAAAAATGAACTTAGAATAAACTTTTTTCAAAATGTTCTCCTTTTGTGAAAAATGCTTCTATTATAATAATATTTTGTCTGTATTTAGCTCAGACCTCTGTATAGAGGCTCAAATACGATTTTTGAAAAATTCACTTTATTTTCAGAGTTACAACCATTTCAAAAAATTATCAGCGTTTTTTTCTTAAAATTTCTCCCCTCTGTTGTCTTAAAACATGGATAAACCCACTTCTAAGCTATATGTTTCAAAAATTCTAGTTGAGTCTCTATACAGAGGTCTTAGCTATATACAGGCAAAATATTACTGTAATAGAAGCATTTTTCACAGAAGGAGAACATTTTGAAAATGGGTCATTCTAAATTAATTTTTTGCCAAATATTGTATGTAAATAATTTTTTTTTGCCAAAATGTCCTTAAAACAATTTTACACATGTATTCTAAAATAAATGACACTAAATATCATGAAAAGTATCCATTTATGAGCCTTTTTAAAATCACGGTTCCGAACGTAGTCGGATACCTTAGTCAGACATTTTTTAATAAACGTATATGTCTTGATTATAAAATAAAATACCTCTTTCATTAAGTTGTGCGGCTTATTTCTATTTTTATATTAATACCTAGTTTCACGCAACACAGTTTTGAACACCAAGACATATTTTGAGCATCTAATGACCACGTTATAGGGTAGGATAGCTGCATTTCTTTGTCTCCCCCTCCACCGCACAATAATTCATAAATATCTAAACCTAATGATAGCTTATAACACAGCAAAGGAACAAAAACAGTTTGAAACTCCTTCAATGTACCCCACCCTTTTCTACGAACGCACAATGTCTGCTTGACCGCACCTTTTTAAATACTGCAATTTTAACGCCACATTAAGCACAGCAACATTTTCGCAATTGCGGCAAAAATTGCGACTAACTAGTACAGAAAGGTCGAAATTACGCGATTAATTATGTATTTATTTTCATAATGTCTAAAAGCCATCTAATCACTTTGCTGATGCTTCTATAAATTTAGATGAAGATATATGACCAGTCCATTGTGTGAAATCCAGACTGTCTGATCTGAAACAATAGGATTTAAATACGGGATATATATATATATATATATAATAAAAAATGTCTGAATAATAATATATTTCTTAAAAATTAATATTATTTATATATGTTACCGTTAAAGTGTACAATTATTTCATAGAATAACTAGGTATTTCATGATATAATTAGACAAGTCGATTAAAGTATATATTGATTGATTGATTGATAATTAACGCCGCACTGTTTAGCTACACGAGGGCTTTTGGCGACGGACCACGTAATTTTGAACCATGGTCAAGTGACGTGGACGACACCTGAGCTGGCATCCCCTCTCCTAACTACCACACCACACCAACGGGAGGACGTTTCAGCTCTCGACAGATTTAACGTGCATCGCTGCGATTAAAGTATATAATAGATAAAAAAAATTCATACTTTACCTATTTATTCTATAAAATAGCTAATGATAGACCATTACAGAGAAAAATAAACCATTTCAAAGTTATTTTAAAAATTAATTGATTATAAATATTTAAAATCTCTCGAAAAATACATTTAATTCCTATTGCGGATGATAAATTGATAAATAATAAGGAAAAGCAGATGATATAATTTATTATTGCTCATATTGCTAACATTAGTTAAACAGAAAGGAAAAAAAAGGAATATGTTGCAGAAATAGTTATATATTTAAATATTATCAAAAAAAATACATGCTGGGAAATATACTGTTTCTTTATAAAAACATTGTGTAAACTTTTTCAAACAAACATGTAAGAGAATATTGATTTAAATTTCATGAAATACTTTTATTTTACTTTTCATTATTTTACTTTTCATTATTCAAAATGTTCTCCTTTTGTGAAAAAATGCTTCTGTTATAGTAATATTTTGCCTGTATATAGCTCAAACCTCTGTACAGAGGCTCAACAATGATTTTTGAAAAATTCACATTATTTTCAGAGTTACAACCCATTGAAATAATGATCGCCGGTTTCTTTCTTAAAATTTCTCCCCTCTGTTGTCGTAAAACATGGATAAACCCACTTCTAAGTTATATGTTTCAAAAATTCTAGTTGAGCCTCTGTACAGAGGTCTGAGCTATATACAGGCAAAATATCATTATAATAGAAGCATTTTTCGCAAAAGGAGAATATTTTGAAAATGGGTCCTTCTATGTTCATTTTTTGTCAAAATATTGTACTTAAATAATTTTTTATTGTAATACTATTCTTAAAACAATTTTAAATACATTTTCTAATCTAAATGACACTAAATATCATAAATATTATCCATTTATACGCTTTTGCAAAATCACGGTTCCGAACGTAGTCGGATACCTTGAGGGAAAAGTTAAAGTTTGAACTCATGATTTTATATATAGAAAAATCTAAAACATGGGTTTGAGTTTTTAATTATGTTAATAAGCAATTAAAAAATAAATTATTCAAAAAGAATTTTTTTCTTTGCTTTAAAATACTTCATCCCAAATGAAAGAAAAAAAATATTTATAATTTATATTCCGATGCCTGACGCTGTCACCCATTTATGGAGTTATATTTGAATTGGACATGATAAATTTTGGAAATCGGAACGTTTTTCAAACGTTTCAACCCCTTAACTGCCGATTAAAAATAACGAATTTCGCTCTCCTGTGCCACCGTTTTTCACATAGACGCGAATGTGTGTTTTGTTGAAGGGGAAAGGAAAGGCAAAAATAAGCAATTTTTTCTCTAAAATGAGTAAATCCTTCGTAAACACAGCCAAGATAATTTTATTGCATTCCAAAGCCTTTGGAATAGTTTTACTGATAGCGGAGTATTTAAAAGAATCGTATTCAGAAAAGACGTATATATACGTCCGGGCCACTCAACGCAAGGTTGAACAAGACGGATATATACGCCGGAGGCACTTAAGGGGTTAATAGTTACACAATGTTATCAAGTAATTACTATCGCAATTTAGTTGACTAAACTGATTTAAAGTTACGAAATATTAGCTGATTTTAATAATCAATTAGTCTTTTAAATTAAAAATATTCACTAATTGAAGTATTTTTTTTTCTTTGTTTGATGTTGAATAACGAGTAGTATCTGGGGAGCAATACCAATTTGCACTGACAAAAATAAATTGTATATTTATAGAAAAAATAGAATTATCTGTTCCTCACACAAAGGAGCAATAATAAGGAAAGTAAAATGCAAAACACACAAAATTTTTGCATCAAGACAAATATATTAATAATTAATGCAAACACAGCGATACTGTAAGACATTTTCATTAAGGTATCCCACTACCCTAAAATTGCAAATTTTGCGAAAAATTGACAAACATTTATGATTTTATTTTATAGGCCATCTTATTAGCTTTATAAAAATACCTTAAGTTTATGATTTTACATTCACTACAACAAAAACCACAAATATTTTAATACAAGCAAATGCCACTACTTTAAGCAAGATGTCATACTTTAAAATGCGTTTTACCCGAAATGTTTTTTTTAAATGCTGAAACGGGGACAGAGACTGCTCAAAAGTTTTGAAAGTAATTAGGTGAATTTTTTTGTGTAAGTTCTGTATAATAGAAGTGTGGGAACTTCAGACTTGTCAATCACTCTTTTCTTACAAAATTTACACTCCCTTATGTAAATATAATCACTGTTTCTTAAGCAGTTTCATATATTAACGAAGATAAAGCGATCTAGTTTTTTTTTTAAACTTAAAATATCTCTTATCCTTAAAATCACTTCAAAAAGGAATAGCAAAGCAATACATTAAAATTGAAAATTTGCTCATAAATCTTTTGTACAGAATGGGCCCCATTTATATAATTTTTCGTCAATTTTTACCCATTTTAGTACTACTAATTTCTTTTTTTCTTCTTAATTTTAGCACATTTTTCTTATAAAATGTACTAAATAAATCCGAAAATCCCAAAACAATCCTCCCATCTCTATTTTTTTTAAAAAAAAAGAAACAAACAGCTGTCGCAAGTTGTCGGATACCTTAATTGATACAACCAATTTTAGGGCGTTGCTTAATCAATATGAAAATAAGTTTAAAACAGTTCCTAAACAGAGCAATAATACATATCAAAATATTAGTATCAAAAACTATCGAAACTCTCTCTTTCGCTCAAAATTACGTACAAGCATATTCTTATATAATTTATATAATTATCAACAATGAAGATTTAAGAATGCTGAAGAAGATTGGTGACAAATAATGCAGTACAACGTGTCTTCCCTCCTTCTAATTTCATAGGTAAGTATTTTCTAGGTTTCTCAGTGTAGTTGTAATAAAACTATTCTATAAATATGTGACTAATCTCACTAAAATGATTAATGCTACTATAAGGATAACGTTACAGAACGAAAATATTTGAATTCAAAATTAAAGCTAAGAAATTACATATAAAAATGAAATATGATGTAGTTACTAAATGTTTGCATGTTTTATTCAAATTATTTCGACTCAAATTGTATATTTGTGTAAAAAAAGTCGAAAAATTATTTCACGGTGAAATATTTTACCAGCAATTTTTCCAATTTATTGTTCTTGCTTCATCAAAATTATACCGATTTAAAGTTTAATTTAGGCAAAAGAGAGCACAAAACATATGAATGTTTTTTATGTATATATCTGTGGTTGTGCACATATTTATGTAGTAAATATTATACTAGATTACTATATATCTAACTTAATAAAAAACTATAAGCAAGAAAATATGTAATTTTTATATGATAAAGCAGTACAGATACATTGATGACATTGCTATCATTCGTCCAACATCCACCGCACTAAGACAAGCTTTCTTATCTTTAGAGAAAGAGGCCCTTAGAGGATGGGACTGAAAATCAATAAGAATGAAAACAAATACATGCCTTGCACTAAATCAAGTTTTAACAATTCCCACTTTAAAACTGATGAGTATAATGTTGAAGTTGTTGACAGTTTCACTTATATTTAGGCTCGAAAATCAACAATAGAAACGATTGTACTACTGTAATCCAAAAGAGAATTACTATAGCTAATACATGTCTTAATGGAATACGAAAATATATGTAATCGAATTTAATCAAAAGAAAAACAAAGGCTCTATTGTATAAAAGTCTTTTAAGATCAGTATTAACTTATGCATGTGGAACTTGGTCCATGTCTTGAACAGATGAAAACATGGTAAGTATCTACGCGAAAGAAAGATTTTAAGATTTATTTTTAGAAGAATTCAGGAAAATGGAACGAGGCGAAGAAGATCAAATTTCGAGCTCTATCACTCATATAAAGAATCTGGCATCGTTAACTTCATCAAATTACAACGAATTAAATGGGCAGGTCGCGGCGTTACCAGAATGGACGAAGACTGCCCCACTGAAAAAGTCTTCAATGCCCAACTAATTGGCACAAGGAAAAAAGGCAGGCCAAATTTTAGATGGATTGAAGGCCTAGAAAAAGATCTCCTAGTTTTGACAACTAAAAATTGAAGAACACTTGCAAGTGGAAGGTTGGCCTGGAAAAGGCTTCTTGAGAAGGCCAAGACCCATTCTGAGCTGTCGAGTCACTGAAGAAGGAAAGCAGCAGTACAGCTTCAACTATACATTAGTAAACTGTGAGTCTTAGGATTAAGACTGCAAGGTTAAGCAAAGTTTTAAGACACCTTTCCCTTTTTCAAAAATATTCATTAAAATCACATATATCGTTTTCATTTTTCAGAAGTATAACAGAAGAAGTTGTTGTTTCATAGAACTTTATGAACAATGAGTTTCTTAAATGCAATCATGCTCTCAACATTGCTTCGGATCTTTATAGAGAAATATATATTCTATTATCTGATACTTTTGTTGTTCAAATTTTTCACAAAATATTTGAAGTACTTTTAAATTTTTTACACGCTTTGAAAAGTGAGTAGATTATTACGTAATACTCTATAGTATTATGTGAGCTTAGACTTTTAGTTATTTTTAGCAAAAATTGAAAACTGAAAAGTCACAAATATCTGGGTGTGTCTTCCATGTACTCATACCAAAATAAACTCTTCCAAGGTTTTTATTCTCCAATAACAAATGCAATGGGGTTCCAATTTGTGCTTTTTATAATACTTTATTTCTTCATATAAACAATTGATTTAAAAAAAAAGTATGTAATAATATTATGTAATATTTAATGTTTTGATAGAAAGTTTATATTACATTACAGGATAAACAAAAGATATCGCAGTTCATCTCCGTACATATTTGATTTAAAATTGAATTCTTCAAACTGTTGGTTATTTTTGGTATCATATTTATTTGTTTATTTATTTTCTTCCGTAGTTTCTTCATACAAAATTTAAGCAAAATGACAAAAAAAAAACTTGATAAAAGTAAAAGAATCACGGTCCTCTTCAAAATTCTGTGTCATCTCAAACTGATTACATTCTTTTTTAAAATGAAAGCACATAAACTTCGAATATCGGTAGCGGGTAGTTTTTTTTTTTTTACCTCATTTTGTTTATCAAAAACTGCTACAAATTCGGAAACAGGTTATTTTTTTTACCCCATTTTTCCATCAGAAACTGCTACAAATTCGCAACGGTTTCTTGAGGAAATCCATTTTTTGTATTTTCCAACACAGATAGCAATTGATCGAAGATATTTCAATTTGGTGGGAAAAAGATTGTGGAAACCGCAGAAAAGGTGTAAAGTTTCATGTTCACATCCATCAAAATATTATTCAATTCTTCATCTTTGAAAAAGGGATATTATTATCCTGAAAGATGAAATCATTTGCAAAATTGAGTATCCAATCTTTTGAATGCACATGGTCATTTACAGTGGTTGTATGCATTTCGCACTATTTTCTAAGATGATATCTGGATCGATTCCAAACAACTGGATGGTAAGCTTTTATTTTTATTCTCTGTATACAAATCCATTGTTGAGATGGAAAACAGTAGGAAGGTTGAGGTATCTATGAACAGCATTTCTTGTTTCCATTGGTCTTTATTCTAAGCTTTATGGTATAGTACTATTCTGCAGTACATGTTTTGCATTTATCAATAAAACTAAAGGTTTCGAGAAAGCTTTTAGTTGAAAATTCTTTTGGAACTCTCATAGAAACATTTTAATTAGCATAAAAGAAAAATTTAAGTCAATTTCTACTTAGGTCAACAAAGAAAAATTTAATTTTAGTTACTTTTTATTAAATAATTACAATCAATATAAGAATGTATATATACATATGGCAGAATCACAATATTAAGGTATCCGACTACGTTCGGAACTTTGATTTTGCAAGAGCGTATAAATGGATAATATTTATGATATTTTGTGTCACTTAGATTAGAAAACGTATATAAATTAGTTTTAAGAATAGTATTACAATATGAAATTATATAAGTACAATATTTTGACAAAAAATGAACACAGAATGACTATTTTTCAAAACATTCTCCTTTTATAAAAAATGCCTATTATAATAATATTTTGCCTGTGTATAACTCAGACCTTTGTACAGAGGCTGAACAAGAATTTTTGAAATACATAACTTAGAAGTTGATTTATCCATATTTTACTACAACATAGGAAAGAAATTTTAAGAAAAAAAACGCCGATAATTATTTTAATTGGTGGTAACTCTGAAAATAATGTGAATTTTTCAAAATTCCTAGTTCAGACTCTCTGGAGAAGTCTTAACTTTCTATAAGCACACACAAAATATTATTATTATAGAAGCATTTTTTATAAAAGGAGAGCGTTTTGAAAAAAAGGTTATTCTAAGTTAATTTTTTGCCAAAATATTGTATTTAAATAATTGTTTTTGTCATAATGTCCTTATAAAGCAATTTCATACATGTATTCTATTCTAAGTGACACTAAATAACATGAAAATTATCCATTTATGCACTTTTTTAAAATCACGGTTCCGAACATAGTCGGATACCTTAAGCGGCAATTAATTTTTGTTAATTTTGATCAAAGTATCGTATTGTTGTCCAAAACATTCGTGTATATGAAATTTCAGTTCAACTGAATGCTTTAAAACGTGAGAAAAAAGAAATCTTTTAAATTTCGACCCAAGTCGCTAAAAATGTAGCCAAAGTGACTGTATCTGTAATTCTTTAAATAATTAGCTTCAGTCAATTGGTTTTAATTAATTATAATTAAACTATCGTATTGTCACCCAAAACACAATCGTGTATAGAAAATTTCTCAAATGAGCTCTTTAAAATTTGAGAAAAAAACCTTTTAAAATAGTGTTTTGGCACAAGTCGCCAAAAATGATGCCAACGTTGCTGTATTTGTAATTCTTTGAATAATTAGTTTTAATCAATTAATTTTATTAATTATAATTAAATTACCATATTGCCATCCAAAATAATTGTGTATATAAAATTTCAGCTCAACTGAGCGCTTTAAAATGTATTTTATTAACGATTGATAATTTGAACAAGATATATAGGGAGATTGTGAACTAATAGAAAAAATTGAAAAATGCGAAAGAAACTAGGTATTGTAGATTCCGATTAAGTTGAGCAATCAATCCTTTTTGATGTTGTGATTTATCTTTCTTGGACAGCAATCCTCTTTAATATCTTCTGGTTTAGCAAGTAATTTTCCTGTTTCTCTTACACTTTTGTTTTGTAGACGTTATCATGACTTCTGATTCAGTGTCTCCCAATAACTGCGCAACTAAATTTGCAAGTGTACTAACATTAAGACTTCTGAAGGAGCTCTCAGTCAACTACTCTTTAATTTTTCGAATATGCGCAATTTTATACTCAACCTTGAAAATATATATAAACTAATGAAATAAGAGTGGTGTGTGCAGTGGCGTAACGGAGAACATTTTGGAACCCCTGCAAAGTCAGGTTTTAGGCCCCGAAGTTGTATTTTACAAAGGGTATTAACTCGACGACCGTCAGGCTTTGAGCCCCCTAGACCCCTGCCCCCCCCCCCGTAATGTGGGGGTACGGGGGTGTACGTTACGCCACTGGGTGTGCATTTATCTTTATATTTTACCTCGAAATTGACAGAAATAAAACTAATTTTTTTTTCACCGTGGTGTTTCAGTCATATATTATTTAACTTTCTTGTGTATAATGTGACTCCTACACACAAATAAGATCTCATTTCATTGTAAATATATTTATTTATTTTAGTGACACTCTTCAGCAAATCTACTTCAGAAGAATTTTTACACAAAAATTTAAATTAAGACACTTCGAAAAACTGAAAAATTATGGATTTATTTTTAATTGAGGCTCTAAAACCCATACTATGCTCTCTTGTCGTTAACGTATAAAAAAGGAAGACAAAATCCTATTCCGTTTTTACTGTGGTCAGTTCACCAATTTTTTAAATATTACCCAGCTACTTTTATTATTCCCAGCCTTAAATTCAAACATTCAAAATTTGGCTATCATTCTAAATTTAGAATATGTATTTATCAAGAAAAAAAGATTCACAGATTGCTTATTGGAGTCTTAAATAATAAAAAAAAAGTGATTCTTTGTAAGTTAAAATAGGCTTTAACATAAACAACATATCTTTTACTTTTGAGAACATAAATATTTATAAGCCTTTTTGTAGACTTATGAATCACAAAAGAAACATTTTTACAGTTTGAAAATAACTGAATTCAAGCAGATAAGTGTAATTAGTTATTTAAACAACATGCTGTATACTTATTCAAGTACAACAATATTTCTCTTATTTTTAGTTTATGTTTAGATTTTCTCTAATTTAGTTGTACATTGTTATACAATAATAAGAAATATATCAACGTATCATTCTGTAATGTATTTTATGTAATATCCATAAAATATTATAGACCCCCCCTCCAAAAAAAAATTAAAAAAACTATTTGAATATTTTTATTTTAAAAAGAAATGACACCTTATCAGAGGGTAATTATTTGATTACTTTCAATTTGATTTATGAAAGATTTAAATATTTTTATATATTTTGAGGAATTACCTTGCTTTTTCTATGACATTCCTAATAAATAATCCAAAATTGATTTTCCTTTCTATATTAATCTGTTTGTTTAAAATGAAATTTAAGACTTGCAAAATGTTTTAAAAGTTACAATAGACAGAAATTAATATACTAGTACATTAATCCATCACAAAAGATTTTTAAAAAAAATACCTCAAGAATTTATCAAGTGTAGTAAAAAGGTACATATTTTACAAGAAATTTAAATTTAAGAAATAAAAAAAAATGTTTTTTTATCTTTTTAATTTATTATTCAGTATTTGTTTTCGCTCCCCATACACAGAAGGTCGTTCGTTCTTTATGGAAACGATTTTAAAATTTATTTTCTCGTTTACATTTTGAAATAAAAATTTGGCAAGTTTAGAATAATCGTCTGCTAGTATTTTTTTTATTGGAGTGTAAAATAAAATATTTACTTTAAAAATGGCTCCTAAAATTGACAGATGGCTCGAAGGTTACGTAACTGCGCTTTCTGAGGAGAAACATTCGTACTAACAAATTATAAGGAAGTATAAAATCTCGGTTAATGCATTCCAAAAAAAGTTATTCAAAATATATTAAATTAGAAAGATAAAAAAATGTCTAGCTGAAAGTAAAAATGAAAATATGACCATGAAACCTCATCTTAAGACTGTTCGAAAGCAGGTAACTATCAAGAAGTCTCTGATCCTAAAAGAAAATTCACCGATTCAAAGATTAATTGCATCGAAATGATGAATGTCTTCCGGCATTGTAAGTAAGATCATTAATAAAAACATATTGCTGAAAGAAAAACAAATTGCTGAAAACTGTATGAAAAACACCTAGCTGCTAAAAAAACTGAAATTTGTGGTAACACTTGATGAGGCATGGGAATATTTAAGTGTCTGAAATAAAAGAAAATCAATTTTCTATTGCTCAACTGACGGTAATGATTGTACGAAAAGGCTTTGTCAGTGTATAGAAAAGTTCCCTAAGGGATTCAGGATAGTTGCAGAATTTTGTTACAATGGTATATTAAAAATAAGAAAAGTCTCAAGTAAAGTCAAAATTAATTCACTCTACTATCAGCAAAATATCTTAGAACTAATTTTTGAAGAAGAAACTCCAGAGCCTTACATGGAATGGACATTGATAAAGATGAGCTTCAAACTACGAATCCTTTCATAGGCGTAACGTACACCCTCGCATCGCCGGGGGCAGGATTCTAGGAGCCCAATGCTTGACTGACGCCAAGTACGGCTTGGGTCCCTTTTGTGTGTTCTCCGTTACGCCACTGAAGCCTCTATTCACAAGTCTACGTCAACTGCCACTTATTTTAGCAAAGAAGATATCAGAAACAGAAGCAAAGTGTATATCATTCGAAGAAACACCTGTAAAATCACCTGACCCTTCTCCAATGAATTATTGTATTTTCGGTTTATTAAAACGAGCCAAAATAAAACGGTATCCAAGAACCCTTAATGGACTTAGGAAAAAGGTTCAAGATGAATGGAGTAAATTTGGCTGGACAGTACTAAGAGAAAGTTTATTTTCATAGAAAATTCTAGCCAGAGCTATTGTCAAGAATCATGGCTATCAGAAATCTGGCTTTTAAAAATAATAATTAAGTATCAAAACTGTTTCCGTTAAGCGCAAACGAACGTCTGTATCTATCCAGTTTTATCTTGAAGTGTATAATATGCATTTTCATTTTTTCATTATTCGATTACATATAATTGAAGTTTTAATTTTGCATTTATTTGTTATCCCGAGTTTTTAAAAGGGTTACTTTAAAATGTCAATTAGTTACTATAAACGCTTTATCCCAACGTATTTTTAGATTACACATATCCTTCTGAATCAATGTAGATGTATGAATTTCAAGACATTACACAGACATAAAAAAAAACTAAATACTATTTTAAAAAAAACCCAACGACTTGAAATTTAAGCCAATTACACAGGCAGCATTTAAAATATCAAAGAAATACGTATAAAAAACTAAACAGGCTTATCAAAAGTAACGGAAATTTCTCTCTTACCGTTAGAAACAAATTGAATCCAAGCAGCAAGTATTTCAAATGGTGAGCTTTAATGAGGGGGTCGCTCTGCCCCACAATCACTTCCGGGTATGCCCCATCCCTGGTCTTCACGGGGATCTTCTTCATTTCCATCTCTTCCCCTTCAGGGGTGTTCAACCTTTTCTTTTCGGCCTCTGCCTCAATTTCATCCTCAGAAACGGGATTTTCTTCATCTTTTCTACCGTAACCCATGTTTTCTCTTAGTCAACTTTTTACAACGTTCTTATGTACACCCTCGTTCGATATCCGGCGACGACTCTTAAAACAATTTCCGACCGGTACGTTTGAAGTTGATCACCAAAAAGGAGAAGGCTCAGAGTTCACTTTGCGATTAGAGACACAGTTTGAAAAAAAAAGGCGTCGCCCTCGTCTCAGGTATAGGTGCATTTTTTGGTTCGCCTTATCAGGGTTTTGTAGGTGATAAGCGAATAAGGTAAAAACACTTGTATCGAGAGTTCTTGGCTTTCTTTTCGACCCTATTCTCATTGAGGAATTAGTCATGGTGTGTACAAACTTAAGTCTGGAGGGAATTTTTAGCATATGAATATATTCGATTATGACGAATTCACTTCCGATTGTTTCGATTGAGAGAAGTTATTCGCATCCGGGTAGTAATAAAAGGGATGTGGTAATGATAGGGGATGTGAAATACGGTGACTATCTTTTTAGAAATTCTTTATGTTTTTTTTAAACGTTAAATTTTATGTATTTTTTGAGATTTTTACTAATACTTGTTTTTCTCTAACCTCCACACAATTTTTAATTTTAGTAATTGTGTCGTTTGAGATAAATAACGGTAGTGGGATATTGATTAATTTAAATATTTAGTTTATTTATGTCACAGCTATTATTTATATAATTATATATTGAAGTTATTAAGCTTATTAAAAGATTATTAGTTCAAAGTAGTGGTTTGTGAGAGGAGGGATCCCTGTGGCAACCACTCACTTGAAGGTTCAAAGCATTATCTACCTGGTTCTCCCTCCCTCTTCTCGGGGATCAGGGGGCCGACACCTCTTTATAGTATCTCGTTACATCCTGCTAGAAGCGGGAAAAGAGTCCCTCGTGATGTCAAAGGTCGACGGGCGATCCAAGATGGTACTACGCAATAATTCAAAGTTTCACATGTGTCTTTGCATGCGTGGTGATTATTTCCACAAAGACGCCGATCACAGCTGCCAGATGAAAACGTTATAGTAATATATTTATTATAAATAGGGCTGAAAAAAGAATTTGTAACTGTAGGTAATTAGGATCCTTAAGCACGGTGTGATGAAGCCGGTTTCTTCCCCCTAATTTCTAAGAGTGGGGCCCGACAGACGTTGGGAAAATTCCAGACATTTCCCTAATTGCTGGGAAAGAATTTTGTTACTGGGTGGTCAAATATTTGGACCCTTTTTCCAAGGCTGTCCGGACCGTCAAAAAGATATGCCGGAACATTGTGTTTTCGTTTCTCACGATTCGGTGACGACAGCGTGTCTGAAAACTTACAATGTGCACCGAGCCATTGGCGCCCATTGGGCAAGAGATCAAACGGGCTGAGACCGACAGGGGCGGCAAAAGAACAAGAGATCACAGAAGGATGATTAGGCGATAGATGGTTAGAGAGAGAGGGATATAAGGAGAGCGAGAGAGTTCGAAGAGAGACTAGATTTTGAGAGAGCCGGTGAAGTCCCTTCAGCGATAGAGAAAAACGATAGTGAGTCCGCGAAGTACGGTGGATTCCGAACTGGGGAGATCCGGGAACGGTCTGAGTCCGGATCAACGGTAGGAAAGCGATACTGAATCCGCGAATCAAGGTGAATTCTGAACCGGAGAAACTTTACGTGAGGGAACCGATTTGGTAGTCTCTCCTGCTAAAGACTTGTGATACAGTTATACGTTAGTCCGCGAAGTAAGGTGGATTTTGGAACCGTGGAAATTACGAAGGAGCAACTGCACGGCGGATTTAGAGCCAGCGAACTCCCCCGGACTCTGTGTGGAATTACCGAGAGTGAATGTATAGGACTTCTCTGTAGCGAGATAATTTACGTCATTATTTTATGCGAGAGAGAGGAGACATTGTAGCGAAAGAGACTCGAAATCTGTGCACCCTTTTGCTAATTAATTGTGATAGATTATTATTATTATTATTATTATTTATGATTTTCTTACTGAAATAAATAGTTTATCCCAGAGTCATTGTGTGAAGTCATTACAACGGTGTAAAAAATTAAACTGTTCCACTTGATGAACAAAAAGCAAGGACAAGTCTTCTTGGGGCTCTGGGCTCTTACTCAAAAGTAGGTCCTGGGCCCCTACACAAATGTAGGCCCCACCTATGACTACATAGCATTCGTTGTCAAATACTCGTACAAACAATAACCCGAAACAAATAAATGTTCTGGTCTTGCAATCGTATATACCAACTCAATCGACTTCTGCCTTTAAGACTGAAAGAATAATGATGGTGTATGGTGGTAGGCCTAGGCTTGTACTTGGACGACGATCATTACATATAGCCAGTTGATATATAGTCCAAAATTTCCAGTTTTTCGGAGAATACAACCGGAAATAACATTTAACCTTGGACATTATTCGAATTATGATCTTACGGCTGTGTCGAGAACGAGACGACGCGGCGTGGCTGTACCACGGAGACGTCTCTTAAGAGAGTTAAGTGAATCTTAATTATCTTTGGGTTAGGAATCGAGGTTCATTTCAAACCCATTGGCATTTACTATTGACATATAATGATTGTATTATAAATAAGAGAGGTAGAATTTTACAATGTCTTTTGATCACTTATCCCCAAACATTAGAACGAATTCCGGTTCCTTTCAAGATATGCTTTAACTTTTCAACATTCATTTTGGTAATAGAATATTAATGTTGCATAAGTTAAGAATATATAACATTAATATTGGTAATGGTGGAAAATATCCCAATACAACGGATCTGGAATGTTGTGTCGTTCTTCATTGGCGATTCTTTTCTAATTTGGCGACTCTCTTCTCGAGAATATATGTACTAAACCGGCAAATTTATCAAAAGAGTTGTCAATTCTTGTTAGTACCAATTTTTACATGTTGATATGTGAGATAAACTAGTGGCTTATAGGCACTGGCGTAGCTAGTTCTGAGCGGGCCCCGTATCAAAATTCCTTCGGGCCCTTTTTCAGATATGAGAGCCCTGTTAGAGGGACTGTAGTTACACATTTTGGAGCCCTTGAAGCTTGGGGGCCTCGTATCCCTAATACGGCTGATACGGGGGTAGCTACGCTCCAGCTTATAGGTCATATGCTGAATAGATTAGAATTATTATCGTGGCAAGAAGTCATTAGCGTGTTCTTGATATCTCCTTAAGGTATCCGACTACGTTCGGAACCGTGATATTGCAAAAGCACATAAATAGATAATTTTCATGATATTTAGTGTCACTTAGATTAGAATACATGTATACAATTGTTTTAAGGACATTTTTTGACAAAAAAAATTATTTAAATACAATATTTTGGCAAAAAATTAACTTAGAATAACCTTTTTTCAAAATGTTCTCCTTTTGTGAAAAATGCTTCTATTATAATAATATTTAGTCTGTGTATAGATCAGACCTCTCTACAGAGACTCAACTAAAATTTTTGAAATATATAACTTAGAAGTGGGTTTATCCATGTTTTACGACAACAGAGGGGAGCAATTTTGAGAAAAAAAAACCCGATAATTATTTCATGGGTTGTAACTCTGAAAATAATGTGAATTTTTCAAAAATTCTAGTTGAGCCTCTGTAAAGAGGTCTGAGCTATATACAGGCAAAATAGTATTAAAATAGAAGCCTTTTTTACAAAAGGAGAACATTTTGAATAAAGATTATTCTAAGTTAATTTTTTGCCAAAATATTGTATTTAAATAATTTTTTTGTCAAAGTGTCCTTAAAACAATTTTATAAATGTAGTCTAATCTAAATGACACTAAATATCATGAAAATTATCCATTTATGCGCTTTTTTAAAATCACGGTTCCGAACTAGTCGGATACCTTAAGGTAAATCGCAACCCATACACACACAAACGGCTAATAGTTTTAATCAATTCTCCAATTATAATGAGAGGGAGTATAAAAATCCAATCAAAAAGTACTAAAAAAAGGAACAAGAAAGAAAAGATTGAAAACAGCGTCGTTCTCCATAGCAACATTGATTCTACAAATCAAAATCAAGGCAAGCTAAATCAGTTACTTAACTTTTTGTTTCTTCTGTAAAAATAATATATAAGGAAAACTCTTGGCACTCCCCAGACATGATATTATTTTTTCAAATAAAAAAATAAATAATCTGAATTTTTTTTTTTTTTTTAGTAATTTGTTAGTTTTCTAGTTTAACATTTAATTAATTTTTGTTTGACATTAATATAGTTTTTAATGTATAACATGTTGCATATATTTTTTCATTTTGTTTACTTCAATATAAAAGGAACTTTTAGGCCTTACAGGGACGATTAAGATGTATTAAATTCTCCATTGCATGATTTTTCATGAAATAATAAACATTTTTTAGGACCACAAAATTCAAATATTTTCGTAAACTGAGTAATCTCCAGTCATTGATAATTTTAAGCGCTTTTAAAAATATTAAGTAAAGGTAAAAAAATAACGCGAGTTACGAAAATGATGAAGATTAGGTAACGTATGACTGCATATTTATTAGTGTTTTCAAAACAATAGGAAATTTTTCTAAATTTAGTGTTGTTCAGGTTGCCAAGTAGTTTCGCTTTGAATACAGCATTTGAAGCTCACGTGCATCTCTTAGCAGGATGTTTGCAGTTAAAAATATCTGACCCCCTCCCCCACACACACACTCCTCATTTTGGTCAAAAATCGAAATGGTGTGTCCCTATGTGAGATTTCCATGAATTTTATAAGTTGATAGCGATATTCATCAATATTACTTGTTCTCTATTTAGTTTAAAGCATCACCTTTTTGTCATCGTCTTCAGTTTATCTATATCTAGAACTCTCCCCACAGTTTTGCGATGTTTATCAGTTTTGTGTATTATCACTGCAAACAAAAATAAATTTGTACAACTTAAAACTTGTTATATAAGATTGTCCCTAGCTTGAAATAATTTTTGAAAGAAAAAAGAGGTATCATTATTAGTTTATTGTTTTGAAAAAGAGCAACCTATTTCAGAAAATCAATCATTTTTGTTTTAATCAATACATTTTTTTTTCTGAATGAAATGAATACTTCACATATTTTATCAATTAACTTTCAAGCGTCTAAAAGCTAAGTAAAATTTTTTTTGTACAGACAGTATATGAGGAATTAGTTCTTTTATTATTTAAATAAACTTAAGTTACAAATTGCCTGAGAGTTATAACAAAAGAACGAACCTCTACTTACGTAACGACTACTTACGAACGTAAATGACTACAACAAAATTTAGAGAAATAACTGCCACGTTGCAATTCACACAAAATATGCCTAAATTATCTAAATCAAAACTAGTTGTATCTAAATTACAATTGTATCATCTATTATAAAACTGAATACAGAAGATTTTCGAAAACTTGGCCTAATGTGGACGGAAGGGTGGTCGATGCAACGTCATGACCCCCAAGTTTCCTTATTCCTGGTGAAATGTCTTGGAATGTCTTCGTCTCGCAGGTGTGTTCGACGTCTTTGTGGAAATGGTCAACACACGTGCAGAGACACAGGTGCAACTTTAAATTATTGCTTAGTATCAGCTTGGATCACCCGCCGACCTATTGACATCACGAGGGACCCTTTCCCGTCGCTGGCAGGATGCAACCAGAAAAGCAAAAGCGCAGCCCTGATCCCTGAGCAGAGAGAGAGAGAGGAAGAGCGGAGGGGAGATGCTGACCCCTCGAAGGGAGCAGAGAAGGAGGGAGAGCAAAGAGGGGGATGCTTTTGACATCTTAAAGGAAGGAGACGCGTGAAGGAGAAAAAGGCTGTGAATCTTCTAGGGAGCTGTTGCTAAAAAAGGAATCCCTCCTCTCACAAACAACTGTTTTGAAACTCTAATAATCTTTTAATAAGTTTAATAACAGCAATGTATAATTCTGTAAATAGTTGTGACATAAATAAACTCAATATCACGCTACCGCTTATCATATCAAACATCCCACTTGGTATAGAGAAGGATCACACATCTTAGGCCAACTATTATTTTATTTACAAATTAGATTAAGAAACTTTGAACCATTATTATGGTATCTATTCTTCACTACTCCGAAGCCTTTCATTGGAGGAAATATCCGGATTGCAATTCTATGATCTTCCCGATCTCTGGTCCCGCTGTCACACAACCTATAGCAGGTGTCTCCTTCTTATCGCAGAAGTCAAATAGCAGGTGCGACTGCCCTGCAGTCTCTGTTGCTCCAACCCTGATCGTAGATCTCAGTTCTCTGTTCACCTTCCGAACCTTCTCCTTAAGCTCCATGGGTGGGTCTCTTTTACCCCCTCCCCAATAATTTCTGATTGGCGAGGATCACGGGTTTGCATCCGGCACCCTCTGTCTTGGTCAAAACTGTAATTGGTTCCTCCGGGAGAAAAGTTTGTCTCGGCTGAGATTATCTATGTCGCCGCACCTCGCGAACTACTTGGATGGTCTATAAATTGATCTGTCACTATGACATTGGGAATACACTCCTTGGTATTCCTTCCTCCCAAAAGGCCGAAACTCCTTCCATACAAGTGCATCACGGCCAACATGTGCGAAGGAACGAGAGAATAGATGGCCGTCAAACATGTGTGTTCCTTATAAAGATAACTGTAAAGAAAAAACCATCTGTTGAATCTATTCGCCACTGGTGTCGGAGAAGAAAAAAGAACGGTAACATTAAACCGTTCAAGAGTCAGCTCAACATCTATTTGCCCCCAAGGCGTGAGAAAAGAATCTGTAGTCTCCTTTGAAGCATACAACAACCCATCTGGCTATTCTGCGTACTCCTGAGCTTAAAAAATGACAAGAGGAATGTGAACGTCCGTCTAATGAGGCGATGCTACACCGAGAATGGGTTTGATTGATTGAATATTAACGTCGCACTGTTCAGCACACGAGGGCTTTTGGCGACGGACCACGTAATTCTGAACCATGGTCAAGTAACGTGGACACGACACCTGAGCTGGCACCCCTCTCTCCTAACTACCACACCAACGGGAGGACGTTTGAGCTCTCGACAGATTTAACGTGCATCGCTGTCCTACACGGAGGGTCTTTAGTGGTACAAGGCTCGAACTCATGATAAGGTAAGCCACGGTCCGATACCTATACCACTCGGCTACCGCGGCCATCACCGAGAATGGGAGAAAAGGATTAAAAAAGAATAAATACAAGTGTTTCCTCAGAAAATATTGTACTGCACTCGTATGCATTATTTGCATGAGAATACAACAGAAAATAAACTGCCCAAATACCCTTAAACAAAGGGAAAGTACGCACTTATTGAATGCATAGAGCATTTACTACATGAAAATGAAATTTAATTAATACATAGTACTACACAGTAGCGCACACAGGAATTTTTCAAGGGGGGGGGGGTTCCGGGGTTGAAAGTTCACCATTCTTGTATCATGCTATTTTTGATTTTGTCGATTTTCAGGAACAAAACACAGTAAAAAACTAATTATTGAATAAAAAATTAGCATTAATTAATAAAATTAATCATTAATAACAAATATTTAATTAAATTTTATGTATTATATACTTAGAATTATAACAAATCGAAAAAAAATCAAGGCCTTTGAGGGGGGGGGGAAATGAAAATTAATTATTTAATAAACAATTTATTTTCATTTCAGCAAATTACAGTATTAAGATTTAATTTTTAAAGGTATCGCAAAGAAAACATTTAAATTATACTATTTGATGCACATACTATTTAACAGGCATTGAATATGATGTAATAGCAATTTTAAACTGAATAATTCCACTTTACAAATAAGTTATTAGTTTTATTTCATTTTAAACAAAATTAATTAGTAGTTAATTTTTTTTCTTGATTAAATTCCAGTTAAAGAAATTTTCTGTAGCTGCTATTTATCAGTAAGAACTTAAGAGAATATTATATTTCTTCTTCCAAATTAAATCTTGAGGTTCGATAACTTGTAAAATTGTTGCAGTTTTATATCTTTGTATAATAAAATATACTTTTATACAAGTTAAGAGTGAATACATAATAACATTGTACGTTAAAAATGCTAGAACAATTACAAATTTAAAAAAAAACGTTCGTGTACTTAACGAGATTTCTTTAAGTACCTCTGCGTCAGCTCTCATCTGACAAAAAAAGGAAATTAATTTATTTAATGGCAAAGTTTAAAAGTATCTTCTAAGAGCATTTTTGGAGGTTAGCCAAAATACATTTAAAGTGGATTTTTATAAGTAAAGAAGCCGCTATAACGAAGTAGAAGTAGAAATATATATTTCACAATTAGAAAATCCACCTCTACTGGTTCGCAAGTAAAGAATAAATTATAATCAGAACAGAATGATTTAAACATTAAGAGAGGAAAGAAATTATTGAAATTAAGGTTTGCAGCCCCACGATTCTGGTATTTTTTCCAATCCCGAGATCCCGGAATTAAAATAACTAATCCCGGAATTTAATCTTTGTCTAAATTATATTTTAAAATTCCTTTCTCATCAAAATTTTCTAAGAATTTAATCCTTAGAAAATTTATACTTTGTTTATGATATATGTACGTAGAATATTTGTGTGCAATTATAAGTGCTATAAGTAAAAAAATGTATGCAGCTCTCATTTCTCATATGGGAGGACTTCGCACAGATCTAAGTGGCTCTCTGCAATATTTATACAATAATATAAGCAACATCTCAAGAATAGATTTTTTGTTTTTGTTTGTTTAAATGCCGTTAATTAATAGTGGACCTGTTTGAAAGACTTGAGACACTTCAAATCCCATTGCATTGCAACTGGATCTTCTATTTTAAATAAGGTAACTTTTAAAATTGATTCACATATTCTGATTCAATAACTGGATCAATTTATGCACAAAAACCATTAAGTGTAGCTCAATAACTAGGTAAAGTTATCAAAGAGGTCTATTAGATTTGAGACCGTAATCAAAAATTTAAAAAGAAATGTCTCTTTTTTTCGAAAATGGAGGGAGACATGGTGATCATCTGAAAAGAGCATACTCCTATTTGATGACGATAAAACCTACTAGTATAGAATCCGAATGAGCATTTTCTTCTGCAGAACAATTTGTAACAAAAATAAGAAGACATTTAAGGTATCCGGCTACGTTCGGAACCGTGATTTTGCACAAGCGTATAAATGGATATTATGATATATCCATTTATATATGATATGCATTTATCTATGATTTATGATATTTAGAGTCACTTAGATTAGAAAATGTACATAAAATTGTTTTAATTTATATTATTACAATAAAAAATTATTTAAGTACAATATTTTGACAAAAAATGAACATAGAATGACCCATTTTCAAAATATTCTCCTTTTGTGAAAAATGCTTCTATTACAATAATATTTTGCCTGTATATAGCTCAAACATCTGTACAGAGGCTCAACTAGAATTTTTGAAATATATAACTTATAAGTGGGTTTATCCATGTTTTACGACAACGGAGGGGAGAAATTTTAAGAAAAAAACGCCGATAATTATTTCAATGGGTTGTAACTCTGAAAATAATGCGAATTTTTCAAAAACCATAGTTGAGCCTCTGTAGTGTGGTCTGAGCTATATACAGGCAAAATATTATTATAATAGAAACATTTTTCACAAAAGGAGAACATTTTGAAAAAAGGTTATTCTAAGTTAATTTTTTGCCGAAATATTGTATTTCAATAATTTTTTTTGTCAAAATGTCCGTAAAACAATTTTATACATGTATTCTAATCTAAGTGATACTAAATATTATGAAAATTATCCATTTATGCGCCTTTTTAAATTCACGGATCTGAAAGTAGTCGGATACCTTAAGATTCAATTAAAAGCAAACCATAGCGTATTTGTAATATGAATATATATGATGTCAGATATAAGTTCAAAATGATATATAGAGCTTTTTATAGTTTGCTTTCTTCTGCTTAATATTAAAAAAATAGAGCATAACAATATCGAATATTTTTATCAGGCACAAAAATTTTTTTAAAAAAATCTCATCTTATCCTAATTGAATTATTGTATCGATCGACACAATATAAAATACAACTCATTTCTGCCTAAATTTGTCAAATTCCCATGCATAAAATAACTTCCACGAGTATTTTCTGCATTTTATCTCTAAATGGGCATTAAAAACTAATATACTCAAAGGTAAAATACGTGCTAAAGAAAATATTTTTAAATTTCAAGAATATGATGAAATAAATGGAAGGGCAACCTTCTTTTTATACAAGGTTTTTAAATAACATCCAAGAAAAAGAAAAAAAAACGTCCCCTTCTTTTTTCACGGCTGGTTTATTTTAACACAATTTAGAATCACTGACAGCGAAAGAATGAGGTGCATTAATTAACCACTTTTTTATAATTGTTGAGGGCTTTTAACTCAGTGCAAGCCCAGAAAACCCTTCTTTTAAACATCGTTGCGTTGTAGAACACATTTAAAATTCCACCACCTACTGAATTTTTGCTTAAAATTATATAATGAACTTGTACAATTAAAAATGCAAAATAAATAAATTTTTATTAAAAAATGCAATGCCTCAAAATAATTGGGAGAGCATTACATCTTCCCCAAACTTCATTCCTGGATGAAAATTTTCATTGGATTCCAGGATTTTTGAGATGCCACAGATCTTTCTATTAAGGACATCGATACTGGACCATCGACTCTTTTTCACAATGGTCGCAAACACAAGCATTGGCAATAATAACTTAACTCAGTGGCGCAACAGACCAAGAGGGCCAAGGCAAACTGTGCCCGACTCAGTATACGTGACCCTCGGCTCTGAGGTACATTGGCAATATTACCGGATAAAATAAATTCACTACAAACACCAGGACTTAAAGACTCTTTGGGACCCAGAGAAAAGATTTTGAAGGCCCTGGGCCCTAATGAAAAAGTAGGCCCTACTTGAGGTCTTTAAAAATTGACATTACATAACATGCCTTGTCAAATACTCATTCAAATGGTAATTTTATACAAATAAATGTGCACGCGAATCCCAATCTCAAAATCTTAAGCACAAACCGCCTCGACCGATGGCAGCATTTCGACTAAATGAGTTGAATCGTATTAGGCCTAGGCATGGACAACGGCTATCACATAATAATGTAGTCTTACCACTTTTGCCAGTTGACATGCAGTTTGAAATTCCGTTTTTCGGAGAATATGTACGGGAATAATATTTGAACATTAAAATCATCCGGATCATGATCTTATTAAAACAAAGCCGAGAACGAAACGAGGCTCCCTCTAAGGGCGAGGCCCTGAACCCATGCCGTAAGACGACCCCGACGAACTTAATGATAAAAAGTTACATTATAAGGGGTTGCATTAATTTAACATACTTATATTCTAAATCAGTTAGAGTTTTTCGACGAATTTGTTTCATGATTCCATAACGAATAAGTTAACGATTTCGGCCGTAAGCTGTTGACCTTGGCAGGGGTGTTTATTTTAACCACCAACCCACCGGTTCACAGCTACTCCGTGCATGCCTTAGACGACCGGGACGAAAAAGAATTTCCTTTTTCGTACCAATCGTTAAGCGCTTTTATTCCTGTCTTTTTGTTGTTTGCCACTTGTGGAAGTAGAGGTCGCTGCATTATATTGGGTGTTCCAAAAATAGCGATTCATTTCCATGAAAATACTAATGCGTTGATTTCTTTTATGTTTGAAGAAATGCTCTCGTTAGGAGCTAGAATAGTAATCGTTTCCTGGAAACTGTGTGGTAAAACATATGAAGAGGGCCAATATCAA
>BMAV01027330.1:334000-354201 GCA_019973955.1 Trichonephila inaurata madagascariensis
TGTGTGTGCCACTGGTCTGAAGAAAACAGAGCAAACCGAACTACGACATGCAACTTATTGCTTCAACGCGGTACAATACAGAACCATTTTTTGATCTCTTGATCACTGCAGATGAAGGGTTCTGTATGATAATCCAAAACGCAAAAGACAGTGGCTCTCTCCGAATGAACCGCCACGAAGGACTGCTAAGCCAGGTTTACATCCAAAAAAGGCTCTTTTGAGTATTTGGTGGGGTACTCGTGGAATCGTCCATTTTTAAGTGCTTAAACCTGGAGAAACTGTTAATGCAGACCTTTATTGTGAACAATTAGATCGACTAAATCAATCATTAATTGAAAAGTATCCAGCGATTATCAATAGAAAAGACGTTATTTTGCAACACGATAATGCAAGACGGCAATGCGCAAGAAAAACGCTGGAAAAAATTAATGGATAGGGGTGGGAGGTATTGCCTCACCCACCATACTCGCCTGACATTGCGCCAACGGGTTTCCATCAATACCGTTCAATGCAACAATCCGTAACAAACAAAAAATTTCAAAATTTGGATGATATGATAAATGCCATCTCCAGATATTTTACTGAAAAACCAATTGATTCTTATCGATCCGGCATTGAAAATTTGCACACTAGATGGCAAAAGTTGTTGCCAACGAGGGTGATTACATCATTGACTAGAAAAAAAAACTTGTAAGAAATTTATTTATTCGAATTTTTTGTAAAAAAACGATATAATTTTCCGGTCCCTCTAATATAATTCATAAACATTTTTTTCGAAAAAAATAATTGTTACAGTTATAATATGTTTTTATCATTTATAATATGTATTTGTATAATATGTTAATTAGAATGTTTTTTTAAAAAAATTAAAATTTCATTTACTCTAATTATAACACAGATGTAGCTTACTTTTCACTTCCTTCAACAAGTAATAACATTTTTTAAAGTTAGGACAACAATCTCATTAATAAATTTATCCCCTTTCTAAAGGGCATTTTTTTATGCCGTAATCGAATCATAATTTTAATTCTACCAACACATTTTTATTTGGGTGGAGAATGTAATAAGACCATCCTAAATAAATAATTTTTATTTTGTAAGAAGCAGTTTTTTAATAGAGTTTGAAATCACCACTCTTTCTTTTTTTCTAATAGTTCATTGTAGTATTATTTTAAAGTATTAATTATTGCAAGTCTTTTTAACTTAACAAAATAATTTAATGGAAATCAAAGTCAAACGCATCGTAATTTAAAGCTTTAATGTTAAAATGCACATCTTTTAAATTCTGATATTTCATTGTGCTTAAGTTCACATAAACTACCAAGGAGAAAAAAAAACATTAATCTGTTAATATTACATTAGTGTTTAACATATTGGATTATGTTTTTAAATTTTGCAACACATACGCCAAAAACTATTCGATCAGAAAATAGAAATGTGAAAGTCGTGCTGCCATCTATGTTTCAACCTAATAACCACAATTTTAAAAAATATTTACGCCCAACGAATTTTTTTTCTTTTTTTCCTGTACTAAATTTTTGATTGAAATAAAATTCTACCACACGAATTAAAGAAACAACACATTTTTAGAATTTATTTTTCTTCAAATTTTTCCTAGAAAATCAGATATTGAAGACAGACTTTACACCAAGAATGACATTTAAAATTAAGGGCGTTGAAAGATACATGGCATGTAAAGTTTTACTTAGAGAACTATATAGAGTAAAATCTATTCAATATAGGTATAGCGAAAATATCTTTACTTACTTGCGGGCAAAATCGCAACGATAACAGTTAATAAAAGCATAATTTTGCAAATATTTATAGCATTGGATTGAAAAGAACCAGAATTTTTCTGAAAAAGAAAGGATACAAATTAAATTTCAAATAAATAAACAAAATTCATAGATAACAAAACATAAAGAGAGAGAGAGAGAGAGAGAAAAGGAAATTTAAAACATTATTGTTCAATATGCACAGTAAAATAAAACCCAATACAAATATGATGCTGAATAAAAATATTTGCACCATTCATTTGAATCATATTTTAATACACCATGATTGTTATCACAAATTATTGATTATTCTTAGAAAATGGAAATGCATTTTTAAAGCTAATTGGAAATTTTAACGTTTATTGCATTTTAATTGACCTCTTATGGATAAGATTAGATTTTAACACGTTTTTTCTATATGTTCTATATCTTCCTATTTATAATTAAATAATGACAAGGGAAACAATCCATGTAAATATTCTGTCTCCTAATTCACGTGAGAATTTTTTTTAGTTACTTTACTAAAAACATAAAATCTCTAAAGAATTCAATAATTTGTTCAAGATCTTCATTTTTAACTTATTTCCTATAGTACTTGCTCCTAAATCATTTTAGGAAATTTTCTGTGTCGAGTATAAATAATAAAATTAAATAATAGAAACAAATGTGCTTTTATTAAAACACACACTCATTATTATTTGCCTTAAAAATAACTTCTACCAAGTTTATTTCTAAAAAATTAAATTTTATGCTTCCAGAATTCAAAAATGTTAATGAAAGTATAATTCTTACGCTAAATTATACTATTGCAACAATAAATGCATTGTACTAGATCATTTAGAAATCACTTAATATAAAATCTTACGATTTTATTGTTTTTTTTTTAAAAAAAAAAGGCAAAAATAATAAACATATCCTTGAAAAAAATAAGCATATCCATACTTTTTGTTTTTATTAGGGGGATTCCCATAAAGGAATAACTATCTTATTGCCACTTTTTATATAAAACTGTAAAATTTCTACTCCAGATATTTAGAGAAACATTCTGCAGAAAAAATTTAATTAATAATAATATATATCCATTTTTATGTGGATTCTTAAGAATCTTCATGGAAAGATTCAAATAAATTCATATACTCGACAAAAAAAATTTCGCAATTGATTTGGGGATTTCTGCTTTTTTTGCCATAGTTTTGCAGCCCACACATGTAAAAACTACAATCACGTTATCTATTTCTTTAAAAAAAATTCAATGGTTTTTTTTTTTTTTTTGGTTCTCATTTTAAATTCATTTCTAGGCTGCATATATTTTTAAATTAATTCTTTTGTTTTGAATTGCAATATTTTTAACACTAATTACAACAGTAAGATTTATGATAATTGATTTAAATAACATGGATTGATAAGAAAAGTACACATCCTGATTCTTTTATTTGAAATTGACTTCGAATTTATCTTTTCATATCAACAAACATGAATAGACCTTGAATAAACTAGACAAAATTAAAAGGAAAAAGAAAAAATTTCAGTCTGAATCGCAGATACAACTTTTTCAAACTCCCTCGATACCTTTCGATTGGAAGATGGGGAGGAATCAATAAAATCTTCCTTTTTAGGATTTGAGATTTTCCCTCTCCTTAGATTTCGAAAAATCACTTAAGAATTAACTAGTTAAGAAATTAGAATAAATTACAGATATTTAAAATTCATAGATGCTTTAAAAATAAACTATTCACACACACACACAAAATGTTACATATATTGCCAGTAAAATATTTTGTCACAAAACTAAGATACAAGTAACGTTAGTAACAAACAATTTTTCAAGGGGTTAAAATGTTTAAGACCTTTTCTTATAAGGCAAGAAAACTCTTCCAAGTTCAATAACCGTTCGATATGCAGGCACACATTCACACCAGAGCCACCCTCTCTACAAATAACCCAAAAGAAGCTCTTCACAGCAAGATACCCATGGGGTTCTGACAGAAACCACGTGTTAGGCTAACAAACTATTGACTTAACGTTTGGCAAGCGCCATCAGGACTGGGTCACTCCCGTTGCTATGGTGACGGCCAAGCGTCGCGACGGTCGGTCACCGCTCTCGTGATCTTAACTGCCAGATAATTTTCGTCCACGAAGAAAGATATGTTTTGAGGGCATCGATATATAAAAAGAGATGTCTCCAACAAGACAATGCGGCGGCCCAGAAAAAAAGGGGGTACTTAAACATTTTTTTTTCGCACATTGGACTGGGTTTATTTTCTTTTGTGGGGACAAAAATGATTGGCTTTGAGTTAAGCCAATCGTAAATGAAATGGGTTAGATATAATTGAGAGGAGTTTATGTAAAAGCCTAATGTATTACTATAAGGAGGCTGAGCCTGAAATATTAACGACTTTTACTAGTTTATTCTTGATAATTTAGCAGTAGTATTCAGGTATTTTTTGAAAAATTGTTTCCACAGAAGTTTATTTTTAGATATGGGTGTTCTCAATCAATTTAATACAATTTTTTTTTTTTAAAAAAATATGTATTTCTAGTGAGGTTTGGCTATGAATCATGCTTAAAACATTATTAGATCTCTGGATTTTTTTTAAACATTTCGTTTTCGTTACAAATAATGCTATCAATATTTATTTGTAATAAATGGCATACATGTGGTTAAACTATATATATAAGGCATACATGTGGTTAATATATATATATATAATGAAAATTATTAAATACCTGAAATTAATTTTAAAAAGACTACTGTTTGTAGAAAGATATAATAAAGAAAAACAAAACAACAAAAAGAAAACTTATGCAAAATGCTTGACTTCCCATGATTTTTGAATTGAAAATCAAAAATTTACGTGAATTATATTCGTATACACATAAACTTGACTTATACACATAACGGTATTTTGATTATATTTGCCCCAATCATGTTTGCTAAAAGTTGTTATTTTGTATGAAGTTGTAATAACAATGTTTTAATATTTTCTTTAATAAGAAACAATTCTTTTCTAATAGCAATGTTATACTTCGTAATAAGAATCAACACCCCTAAAATATTAATTTCAAACAGTTTGATAATATTGGCTTTCGTTAATACAAATCAGCACGCCAAAAATAATTCTAGATTGTCTAAGAAAGAATTTTAAATTTACGAACTCTATTTCTAATTTACAGGAGAATATTTAGAAGTTATATAGTAGTAAGTATACTAGTATACTAGTTTAAAATATTTCATTATAGGCGCATTTATAACGTCTGGTTAAATAAACGGGAAAGATATTATAAAACGTTTACGTGAAGGTAATACAATATATGACCCCTTAACGGTTTTCGTTCCATATATTTCGAACTTTATTTTGATTGCAGGGAAATTTATCACACACACATGTCTCGAACAACTCGAGTCTCTTTCGAACAACCGTTTCGGAAAAATTCTCGAGCAGTTGTGTGGGTGAAAGGCTGCCATAAGCAAAACGACACACCACATAGATACATTTTTCGTCGATTTTTATGCTTCGGAAAGAGAATTTCCAACACTATTTCTTCGCTCGCGCTTTTGTTGACGGTCGTAAACACATATGGAGCGCCATTCTATTTAAACTATAATACGCCATTCCTGATGCGTTTGACGAAACCGAGGCTGCCATCTTTACCGCTATCTTGTTTTTGACGTAGGGAGACTAGGAACTCCATTGGCAGAAATTTCGAGCAATTCTTTCAGCTCACTAGGAAAAAGTTGTTCGAAGCCGTTGTTACAGCAACTGGGTGGAAATTGTTCGAATGGGTTGCTTGTAAGAAAAATTGCTCCGAATACGTATACGTGTGATAAAGCCATATGACTAACTTTCGATATTATTACTCTTTCCTTTTTAGAGTTGTTGATGTACTACTTGAAAAATTTCTGCACTTCCTCGGCAATACTCTACTACAGTTTTAAAAAAAAACCACTATTATAAGAAATAATTCATATAAAATAAACGGTTACGCAGATTTAATTAAGGACAAAGAAGGTTAATAGGTTCATGAACGAAAGATCCTTTAAGCAAAATTATGTATCTTTAAAAAAACACAGCGTTATAACTAATGCGAGAACAAAAGTACAGCTGATATTTATCAATTCGAAAATATTAAAACAAAGAATAAATTATTTACAATTTTCTCTTTAAAACAAGAAATAAACATATAATAAATTGACATATTTTCAAAAGAATGATACATCACACTTATTTAAAATAATTGATAGCAACGAAACACGATACATCTTCTTAAACACCTAACTACAAAAAAAGAAAACAAAAAACTAATAACCATAAACAAACAAGCAATTATAACTCACATCCATAAATATATCTCGCCATTAATACGCCGAATATGGAAACCTCTTCAAACACCCAAGAGAAACATTGAGCAATAAAGGTGAAACCGTCCCAGCCTCGTGATAGCAAACGATAAAAAAATAATTACAAGGCCTATTTCATGGGCACGAACTCATAACCGCCTAATTAACCGTACGTCATTACGAACAATTTTCTTCCATACCTCAGTACATCCAGAGGGTTATTATAACAAAATTAAATTAACCGCACCCACATATAACATCAACACTGTTTCGTTACACACTACACCGAACATTCCCCCTCCTCTACCACTTTCACAGAATATTACTTAGCAGACGACAAAGGGCTTATATTCACTCCCCCACCCCCATATCTAGGGATGTATCTGGAGAGGATGCAGAACCCCTGGGATAATTGCTTGAGAGATATAATTAATATCGTCAAGTATGAGCGGCTTGTAGGTCTGCTGTGATGGGTGAGTTTATCAAGTTTTAAAAGGGGGTAGGTTTCGGGGGGTTGAAGGATGTGAAATTACGCAAAAGACGGATAGGGGGTTGAGAGAAATGTGAGTCGGGAACTGTGAAGAGTCGAATCATATTTCAAACGATAGTAACATTAATCTTATTGTCGAGTTTCGGGTGGCGGTGTTTCGTTTGAAGAGAGGAACGTCACGGATTTTAATGGAAGGATAAAGTTTCTGTTCCGAAAATTTTTTGAAGAATTATTGATTGTTTTCTTACTATTAGGTATATTATTAGAAATGGAAAAAGTCAAATAAAAAGGTTTTAGGATCATTTAGTATTCCCATTTGGTTTAAGAAATAAATTTTATTTCATCACACATTATTTTCAAATATTTACAGTATTTCAGGAATGCAATTTTAATAAGGTAGCAGCGCGAGCATACACGACTATTATTTTTCAATTCCTACTATTAACGCTGGTATTATAATTGGAACATGGAACGCGAAGCGTTCCTCCGTCCCATCACTGAATAGTGAATGTGGCCTGTGACGTTGTTTTCCTGGGTGGTTCCTACTATTAGTTCACTCTTTCTTTATATATACCTTGTTCAAATTTTCAATCGTTAATAAAATACTTTCTATTCATCCATTCACGTTCAAATAAATTTTTTTAAACTTGTAGAGGATGACACTCAATGTTAATACAGATTTTTCAAATATTAATTCATTAATCAAATTTTATTTTTTAATTTTAAATTTATTCTGCGCTATTTCTGTAGAAGTTACAACGGGCTGCAACAGATGGCGCCAGTACGTTTTTCTAACGAAGAAGGAATTGACTTTTAAAAAATATTGTTTTACTTTTTTCCCCCTCGACATCCAATTTGAACGGAAAAAAAATTTCCAGCACTCATTTCTTCTGATAATTAATTCAATTTAAGGCATTTTTTGAATGTCATAAATAAGAATATTAAAATTTATTATACTTTGACATGTGTCTCAGAACTAATATCTTACCAAGACCTACCTGTTCCATTTCTTAATTATACACACACTACACAAAACGTTTTACTTAATTTTTTTTTAAAAAAAGGAACAAATACAGTCAGACTTCTATTCAACGAAGTCGCTAAATCCCGAAAAAAAGGTTCGTTATGTGGAAATTTCGTTAAACAGAGAATGATTTCTCATATGTATTACGTTCTTGGTTTCGGGAAAAAGTTCGTAAATTGGAGATATTCACAAAATAGAGGTTTCTAATAGAGATATTCGTAAAACGGAAGTCCGACTGCATTTTCTGTTTAACATCTTTGGAATGAAAAAAAAACCAATTTTTTAGCGACTAAGAGGCTATCGTTTTCAGTAAAGTATAAACACATCATAGAGTTACTTTTCAGAGAGATTGACTGTCACACTACACAAAACATGTTAATTCTGAATTAAGTTTAGAGAACAAAGTACTTCTCTATAAGGCCGTCATGCGTCCCATCACAGCGTATGCTTGTCCAGTATGGGGATACGCCGCTAAATCTAATATTAATATCTTAGATACCTTACAAAACTCTACTATTTGGATGATTGTCAAAGCCATTCGTTTATCAGAAACGATGACAATCGGAAAGCCATTAAAATCAACAGTTTTAAATCTCACATTCGAAAGATTGCTAAGAATTTCTTCGATTCTCTACCTCATACTAATAACATCAATAAGCTAAATTTAAATGAATATAGTTCTAATATAAATACTAAAAGATCTAGAAGAATACTTTTCGATTCATATAATCCACCACAATTTTTAATTTGTCAGGGCAATTTTATTTATTGTACTTTTACTAGCTAAAATTAAACTTTCTCTATTTTATATTTTTGTATCTCCCTCTACTGGACAAGCTCCGCCCTATCTATCATATACTACTTTCCTACACCCCTGAGCAGCCAATGAGAGTCAATTTCCTCAAGCCCTAAGATCCAATCAGAGAGCGAACATTCAGCTCTCTCCCAAGCACCCAAAATCACTTCACCGAAATGAACTTTTTCGAATGATTAGCTCAGCCAATCATGAGCCTCTCTCTTCCAGTATGAAAAGGTCAACAACCAATTCCATATCTGCACTACCAAATATGGGATGGAAGGCCGCTAGCGGCCTATATGCCCAGTAATAATACCGTATGCGCGAAATTACACGATGACTACTGGTGAAGGAACTCGTAGTTTTGAACTACGATCATGACACGAGGACACCTGAACTGACATCCTGCTCTCCAAACATCCCCACCATGTCAACGTGAGGACTTTCGAGTCACGAGAGATTTAAAAAGGATCCTTCTACATGGCGGGTTAATTCCTTTTTAGAAAAAAGTACCTTTAGTGGATCAATTTTACATTTTGTTATAAGTCGTTTGGTAGTAATAATATATTAAATTAAATACAACATTTGTTATTTATATGTATACTGCATAGCTAATAATTATTTCCGTAAGTAATTTATGAAAAATAATTATATAGTTCGATCTTTGTCTCGGAATTTGCCCCTGCAATTGTCTTCATCTTGTTGCAGCTTGCATAATAAAAGATGTGTGGAATGAAACTGATGTTGTAATAACGTATTGCATGGAACAATTTTTTCCCTCAACACAAATAATTTCCTAACGATTCAAATAAAACACAAGGGCGTTTCTCTCGCTAATATTCCCTAAGCACTCATTAAACGCCTACACTTCCTAATATTCCTCGCTAATATTCTTTAAGACTCTTAAGTGTGAAAGGGAAAATGAAGAGGAAAGGGGGATAATTAAGAGCCAGTGGCGTACGCATAGGTGGGGTATGGGGGTTCAATCCCTTCTCTTAATAGGCAAAAGATTTTTAATTTGTATCATCGAGATTAACCTTCGGCGCTTGCTTCGTCGTGTTTTTAGAATGTAACCCCCTCCCCCATAAGATACGCTACTGCAACAAGAGCAAAATTTTGTCAAAAATAATTTAATGAAATAACGAATAGTTAGGTTGCATCATTTTACGATTTCAAAAAAATTAGATTAAATATACTAAGTTCATTCCTCAAAATAGATATTGAAGTAAAAAGTGGTATCGTTGTATGGTTAAAACATACAATTTCGAAATAAATACATTTAATTCGATTAAAATATAATTTGTACGCCTATCTCAACTGTTTTGAAATCATATTTCATACTGTCATTTTTAACATTTTTTCTATAATATAAATTTTGGAGTTTTATTTGATTCAAAAAATCAAACAGAATTTAATAAATACATTTTCTACATCCTAAATAAAATAGTTGTAAAAATCGTCTGAACTTTGCCCCTTTATTTCCTTTTCTCGTATTTCAAACGCCTAGTTGACGCATGCGCATTTGCATTGAAAGCAAACAGACTATGCAGTTGATAGATTACCGCGTTATTGCTGGTGGGCGGTATAGACAAATAATCTGATCAAATTGGTTTTGAAAAGACTATTATTGTCCAAAACAAGCAGACAGTTCACCAAAAGTTGGACGAATTCCATTTCAATTTAGAACCCACAGACTCGCCATTTGACATACTACGAGTAGTAAAGTGATGAGATCATAACATTAAATATTTTCTGTTTAGAAATATAGTTTTATGATTCTTACCACAAAAAAAGGGGGGTCGTTCACATACATCCATAAAATTCCGACTATTTATTCGGAGAAAAAGTTTCCTACATTCCTTCGTACGTGTACATTTCCTTCGTATTATTTTACATGTTCAATTCATGATTATTTTTTAAAACAATTAAATATAAGTAATGAAATAGTAGAAGGACGGAAAGGGAGTGAGATAATGTAGAAAAAGTTATTATCCAAAAAAATCAACAGCTTAAAGGCCATATAAATTACAAAACATGAATCATAATGTGTTCCATCGAACATCGTCGATATATTTTTGTTTTTTTGTCTAATATATTTTGAACATAACAATATAAATACAGAACATCATTTATCGGAACATTTATTATCCGGAGCGTCAAATATCCGGACCAGGTTGTTTTCTTTTGTCAACTACATGTATATGCATACGTTTTCGAACAGTGCAATGTTCAACAGTTGTTTCGCGTGAGGCCAAAAGTGATGGGAAGACCCAAGTCAGGGATATTTAGGGAATTTCAGATTTAGAAAGCGAAAAAAACTTCAATGACGACCACAGGGAGGAGATTACCGACTTTGTTCAATCAATCCCAGGATTTCAAGAATGCAATGAAGAAGATGTAGAAACCTGGATGGCATGCGATGCAGAAGACTGTGGATTTCAAATGCTAAATGATGACAAGATTGTGACTTCCGTGCAAGAAGAATCCGATCCTGTCGACGAGAGATCGAACGGGTGAAGACGAGGATAACAACAACAACGAAAGTAGCAAGGGTTCATCAAATGTTGACGCGTATTCTGCGTTACAGATAGCTATGCAATGGTACGAACAACAATCAGAGCGCTGTCCTACTCAATTACTGCTGCTCAAGAGAATCGGAGACCTTGCAGCGAAAAAACGAAGGTGTACAATGGTACAGCGATTAATTTTCCACAATAAAGGGAAAACTGCAATATTTTGCTTTTTCTTCAAGCACGTTTCCCGCAAGTTATGATTTTCAATAGTGTCCGGTGTTATATACCGCATGGATCACATTCGGTTTTCGGTTATCCGAACAATCGCATATCCGAACGGTGTCCGGTCCCAAATGATTCGGATAAACGACGTTCTATTGTAAATATAAAATATAGGATGTTGTTTCTTATCCCACCCGACCGACAGTAATACCAGATAGAGGTCCATGAAATTCATCGTGGCAAGGGGCTAGTTTTCGTCTGTCGTTAACAGGTGACAATACGATTTGGCTCAGTTTGCCCCCAAATTTGAAAGAACACCCTAGGGAGTGATCAGGGGCCTCCCACCTATCTTCCCCTTCCACCAACTTCATGAGAGGACTTACGGCTCAACGAATATTAAGAGCACATAAGGTACTAAGGCTAGAAAATAAATCCGTAATTTAAACAGGGTTTAATCCTTTTAATAAAGGAAATAAAACGCGCGCGCGCGAGACAGGAGTTAAGAAAAATGGCATTCGTAATTAAGATTTAAAGATGTATACAATTAGAATTTAAATTAACATTATTTGAGATTGTCATAAACATGCATATATGCATAAACATGCATATATGTACTAAGCATGTTATATAATTATGATAAAACTTTGCAATGTAGTCAGGTAGCATATTCATACTGTAACTTAGACCCCTCATTGGCTAAAAACCGACTAGACATTTTCGATAATAATCTTACCAAGTTTTAAACAACTAAACTCAACAATTTCTCATCCATTACAGCCTTGCATAACCTCAACTCCTCTTAACAGTAATAAACTGCCGCGGTGGATATTTCGAGTATTGAAAAGAAACCGTAGCGAGACATAAAACAGGAATCAAAATACCACATTTGCAAAAAAAGAAATAATCATTTCCAAAACTCAGCACGAGAAATGAGCATAAAAATAACACATACACTCAGAGAAAAACTTCTATTTCTTACCAAAATGAAGGTTTAGATGTTTTCTTTCAGTCGGAAGTACACAAGTCACACTAGAGAAAGTCACATCACCAAGAAAATGTTACGAAACGCATTACGATTCGAAAAACGCCAAGGGTAGCAAATGAGCAAAACCGTAGCGGTGTTAATGACTCGGAAAATTTCAGAAAACGGCAAGAAATTTCCAAACTCTTTCCCTTCGTTCGATCATTAAATGCTTCTGAAGCGGCAGAAGAAATACAGGATAGAAAATAAAAATGTTACGAATAAAAAAAGAGGAGGAGGGGAGTTTAAAAGCAAAATATTGTAATCATTATACGGATAACGGTATCTTCTTTTCCAAAGCACGTTTTCTTCAGCTATGTATGCAAAATGAAGTGTAACGATCCGTAATGATTGAAACATGAAATGTTTTTAATCTCCTCATTTATATTTTCAACCAGAAAAAAGATAGAAAAGATTAATTCTTCAAACTCTATTTATTTTTTTTATTTTTGTAGAAAATATTTCTTTTTTTACTCGAATTTTCTTTTATAAGCGAAAATAAATTACCCGTTCAATTTATCATTAGTTTTAAAATTTATTCAGTTTCACAGAAGTGGTATTTAAATTCGGTCAACACACACACACACAGCCGCTGTAAAAGTAAAGAATAAAATTTTAATAAATCCTTTTTTTTATTATTTTATTTACGTTTATACATTAAAACGAATAAATACAACGATAATCACAACAAATACCCCTTTTGAAATTATTGTTGAAAGAACACAACAAAACTTAACTTCACCTTTAAAATTATTGCCTTTTTAAAAAAAATTATTATTATTTTTACGTTTAGTTTCGCAACGGAAATATGAAACAAGAAATTGAATATGACACCTTTAACAAAAGGCAATTGTTGTTTGAACTGTAACACATTTCAAATCTACGAAGTTAAAATATACGAATCAAAAAATCCACTTAAGGCTGTTTTCGGCTAATGTTAAAGAATATAGGACTCAAATGATGAATATTTTTTCATATATAAAAGTACTCAAACATTAATATTATATTCTGGCTTCACTATGCTGTAGAGAATCACTTATTTTATCATACTGCTCAATTTTATACATTGACACATTTTTTCTTTTATAAATTGTGTGTTTCGCATTTTTTTCCCTATACTATAATGCTAAATAAGCTATCCCTTTACAAGTTAAATGGAAAAACTAATTATTTATGAAATATTCTGAAATTTTAAAAACACTATCCTATACACAAATGTATGAGTTACAATGTCACAAATTTTTATAAAAATTGAAGCATTTTTTCATTCCAAAAATATGCTCCACGCTAAGGTCACGCTCTTGTACATATGGCGAAAACAGCCTTAACATAATTAACACAATGGGCTTAATTCTTGTGATGTCATACTCACGTGATAATTGCAATCATGTGTTTCCAGCCAATCAATTCATGCGTTGCGCTGCTGTCAACATTTGCTTTTTTTCAGAAACTTTCTTTAAAGAAGTATATATTTATCTACAATATAATAAAGCAAATAGATAAACAAAATGAGCTTGGTGTAAGAGAACATAAAAGTTTCCTTTCCAATTTTGAAAATTTGTTTGAAATTTTTTTAAAGTTGAACATTTTTGGCCAATGTGCTAAATTCATTTGGCGTCACAGTCACATAATAACTGCAGTCACGTGTTTCAGACCATTCACTTTATAAACAGATGTGATGCCATAGTCACATGATAACTGCAGTCACGTGTTTCAGACCAATCAATTTATTAATTGATGTGACGTCATTAGTCACATGATTACTGCAGTTACGTGTTTCAGACCAACCAGTTTGTAAATTGATGTGACGTCATAGTCGCATAATAAATGCAGACACGTATTTCTATGCACTTTGCCGTTGCCACCTTTTGCATTTTACAAAAACTTTCTTTTAAAAAAAACATATTCGTCAGCAATAATAATGCACATAAGTAAACAGAATCCACTTGATTTAACAAGTACATGTGTAATATAAGAATTTTTTTTTTTATTTTAAAAAACGTTTTGAAGAACCTTAATAGTTGAACGTCTTTACCCATTATCAAACTTTTACAAGTAGAATAGCAAGCAACTCTAATGTCAGATTTGAATTCAATGGAGAACACGTGATGTTATTTATCATGTGACCTTCATGAATTAACCCCATTCATAATTTTGAACTGACACCCCAATCTCTGTACAAGTACACCAAAGAGCTAAGTTTACGTGACGTCATAGTCACATGACAGATGCAATCAAGTGTTTCTAGTACGTCAATTCATGCATCTCACTGTTGCCAACTTTCGCATTTTACAGACACTTTTTTTTGAAAAAAAAAGTTAATACCATAATAATGCACATAGGTACTCAAAATACACTACCTGTTATAACGTTTGGGAAAATTGATGCGTAGCGTGAAGGTTAAATAATGTTTTAAATAATTGATTCCTTTCATCCACAGCAATTAATTACAGTATGTACAGTTGGTTACAAGTTTTTTTCAAATTATTGACTATGTTCATTCTACAGAATATGTTATTAATGAAGGAGGAGGCAAACACAACCGTTCTTTCTAGTGCTTTAAAACGGACTCTTTCCACTCTGTAGGGGTGGAGGCGGTCGCTCGCCTCTTGTACCTCAAATTACAATCGCAGTTCCGGCTCTTAGGTAGAGTGTTGTTTTTCTCACGGCTATCGGTTGTCGGGGCGATGTCAGATGAAAAGAGCCCGCAATATTTTTGAGGAGCACGTATGGATGTGAAAGGTGTAATGCTATCTCCATAAAGAAGTCGATTTTTGCAGCTGCATGGCGCGAAAATGTTACGCTGCATAATATACATCAGGGATGGAGAACCAGTGTCAAGCGTGCCATTGCACGCCACCGATCAAAACGGTTTGCATTTTAACTCAAAGCAACAAAGTTCAATATTCAAAGCAACAAAGTTCAACAAAGTATTACGAGTCGCAGTTTTCAGCGAGATTTTCTCAATTCAGAGAATTATCGGAAACGCTCAAATTTTTTTATGTACTTTGTGACGTGATTTCATTTAATAAACTGAATTTGTCCCAATCTTATTTGTTGCAAATTGAAAAATTTGAAATGCAACTGTGATTGATTTCCAGTTTAGTTCAATATGGATTCAAAAAGTTTTGTTGAAAAAAGGAGAAAATTGGAATTGATTAAAACAGAAAGATCAACAAGCAATACAAGTAAAAATGCTAGTAATGAAATTCTGGAAACATGGAATTATATAAATTGCAGATACATTTAGCTGTTTGGAAAAACTCGCTCATGCTATTTCAACCATATTTTCATCTACCTATGCCTGCGACTCATTATTTAAGAGCAAATTGCCGGTCTAAGTTAACAACATTAACTTGGGAAGATGACTCCAATTCAGTTTGCATTCTGGTAAAAGTAACATTTTACAATCCTAATAAAAGTTATTTGTCACCTAATCTACCACAACAGAATTCACACTAATGTTACTTGGATTTGAATTACACATATAAATAAAACAATAACTATTATACTGTGCAAAATGTATTTTTTCTTTGTAATTAAAGAGTTTTGAGTTGTTAGTTTTATTATTTTCTCAATAATCACTAGTCAAAATTATTTGACGGAACGTCTATACCTCCTTTAACATTTCTTAAAGAAAAAACGGCACATTGATCCAAAAAGGTTCGCCACCCCTGATATATATACATGATAACATTTACCACGCGACCTCAACATGAAACAACAATACAATTCGAAATTTTGGGCAATAATCAGATTACAAGGTCCGTTAATTCTAGATAGAGTTCTATTCAGAGATCGTCTGTTCTATTTTTAGAAACAAAAGGTAAAATCTCCAGAAATGAGTTTTAGAAAGATGAGACGGCGTGGAAACACTTTGTATTTATTTTATTCTTTTAAAGCACATCACATCAAACCAACACAAGCAAAATACAAAAAGAATCTTCTTTTCTTGAAGCATTCCTTTATCTGAGTGGAAATAATCAACAAGAATGGTGAAAATTTGTATTGAAATTCTTAAAATTTGCAACCATCATTCTAAATAAACTACATGGATAAAAATCCAATCTTCTCTTACTGAATATACAATTGAGGCTCAAGAAGAGGATTTCGGGGTTTTTCTACCCGTAACTTTCTTGAAGAGGAATTTCAATTAGGCTTAATGCAGTTTTCGTTTTTCAATTAATTTTACCGGATTTCGGAAGAGAAGATTTTCTTTTATCCTCTTAAGGCTTTCCTTTTCAATCCGGGCCCCCTCCCAATCCGAATCAATCATATTTTTGCTTACATACCAACACAAAAATCGATAAGTATCACACACGACTTATAAAACGGTTTCTTAAAAGATAAAGAATGAAAAAGAATATTAATTTTAAGAAAGTAACGAAAAAAAGGTGGATTTTAAGATTTGGCATTTGATAAGCGATAAAGAAAATTATTCTTTAAAAAAAAAATCCTATTAAACTTATACTGAATTCCTCGGCGGCTTCTTTATTTAATCGATATAAATTATTCATATTTCGAGATTTTATTATTATTTCTATTTAATATATTTTTTTTATCTGAAAAATTGTTACCTTACTAAAATAATAGGCCAAATTCAAGACGATCACATGATAAAATACACTATCACGTGTTCTCCATTGAATTTAAAACTAACATTAAACTTGTGCTTGTTGTCCTACTGGTTAAAAATTACATTAAATCTCAGATTTGATCATTGGATAAAAATGTTCAAATATTAAGATTCTACAAAAAAATTTTCAAAAATAAAAAAAAACTTTTAATATCCGTATACTTTAAGCGCATTTTCTTTACAGTTACAGTTACGGAGTTTGTGGGATATGGAGCAACAAAGGCTATTATCCCGCATTTTGTTTACCTATCTGCTTTATTATTATTATTGACAAATATGTACCTTTTTAAAATCAAGTTTCTGAAAAAAGCAAAAATTGGCAGCAGGGCATAAACTAATTGCCTGGAAACACATGGTTACATTTTACGGTTTCATGGCTTTATTACGTGACTATTACGCCACATATGAATTTATAAGCCGACGGACTGGAAACACGTGACTGTAGTTATCATGTGACTATGACGTCACATGAATTTAGCCTATTGTGTGTCTTTATTTTTAAATCTAAATATTTACTAAAAACAATAATTAAATTCTTAAATAATTGATTTTTAACTTAACAAAGAATATGCAAATTTGAGTTGATGTAGGAAGTTGAACTGAAGAGATTTCCTACTATATGAGAGCCCCAGTAGCACACACAAAAATTTTTCAAAGGGGGAGGGAAGTCCAGGGTCGAAAGTCCACCATTTTGGTATCATGCTCCAATAAGTTACCCAACATATTCTTTTGATTTTGTCGATTTTCGGGAACAAAAACAATACAAAATTAATTACTAATAACAAATACATAATTGAATTTTACGTAATATATACATAGAATTATAACCAATCGAAAAAAAGTCAAGGGCTATGGAATGTGTCCGGATCCCTAGGACATCCCCCTTATGTGCGCCACTGATGAGCCTTTTTCTTTGAAAGAAGTTAAGTCCATTTTTGAGTTAATGTGATAACATTAAATGCAATCTGCTAAGAGATTTTTATCTCTCTATGAACAGTTCCCCAAAAAATATTCAAACTTTTCATCATTTCGTCAATACAAATTTACGTAGTAAATGAAATTACAAATATAATTGCTTTGAAAGCGGTAAATATGTCCATATAATATAAAATGAACTTACGCCACTTTCAAAGAAAATGGCTTATATATACTTTTAATAACTTTATATCATCAGACAAATATTTAAGCTTCGCATTTCTGAACCATGCTTAGATTGACGAAGTCGACCTCCTCATTAGCACCCTACGTCCATGGCAACATCAAGATTTTAAGTCCAGATAGATTTAACGAGCGCAAATCCCACTACACGACGGCTCTTTAGGTACAGGTTATTACGTTAAACTAGGTTAGTATGAATAAATGAGATTGAGAATAAACACAGTTTGATTAAAGACCAAATTGCCTCCTCACTAAAAGACGTCTCGACTAAACTAATTATAACTCGGCACCTATTAACAGTCTTAGCAATTTAACTTTGAAACAATTAACGACCGAAATATATAGAATGGTTCAGGAATGTTGACAGTTAGGTGATTACGGTCGCGAGTTTCGTGGCCGGCGATGTATTAGCCGAGTCGTTAATTCAAATCCTATTTCCACAAAGACCTATCGAATAGAATTATGAAAGCTACCGTGCATAAAACAGAAGTGAGCTACTTCTAAGTGATGTTAATGCAGAGAAGTGAAGAGAGATTATCGTCTATCCGTGGTTGAGAATCACGAGAATCATCGCAAATAGAAATCGTGTTGTTCTAGTGCAACATTAATTAAAAATTTAACTATTTTGCACAATTATGAAGAACTGTATCAGTCAGATTGGATTCGAATTCATAATCTGGTGTAGTAAGTTTGGCGGTAAAGGTACAAGGGTCAAGGATCAAGTTGCTTGATCGTCAGTGCTGCCTCAAGATTTCTCGAGGTTCTGAGGCACTGTATAAAAGTAGGCCCTACCTGTGACTCTCATAAGTAAACAGTATATAACAGCGGTTCCTAAACTGTGGTCTGCGCCCCTCCCCCGGGAGTACCCTGCACCTTTCTAAGGGGTCCACGTAAAATTTAAAAAAAGAAAAAATAATGGGAAAATAAATTCGATAGGAAAAAAAAATAACTGGATTAGATTCATTTGCAGTAGATGTGTGTGAACAAGATGGTCTTGCAACAGTAGATGAACAACTGAAAGAAATTTTTACAGATGGAGATTTGAAATAGAAGAATAAGTCCTTTCTAAACTATTATTGCAGGAAAATTTTTCCGAGTTGTCCACAAAAGCTCTGACGCCTTTGCAAACAATTTATTTAAATGTGAAAGAAGATTACCAACTCTTCTTTATCTTAAAAATAAGTACAGATATCGTCTGGAAAGCGTAGAGCCGGAATAGGGACTGCAAGGTTCATATTACACCTGATATAACAGCACTCGTAGAAGGAACGCCAATCTTAGAATTATTGAGAACCTTTAAATCACTCGGCAATGTGTCGAGAGTCAGGGAAGGGTGTTCAAAATCTTAAGGGCCCGCGATGCAAAGTTGAATCATACAAGGGGGTCGCGGTGATTGAAAGTTTAAGAAACGCTGGTACGTTCTAAAATACTTGTACAAATGGTAAGCCGTAATAAAGAAATGTTCATGACTCACAAACTTAAGCACAAATCGATCCAACCAACTGCAGCAAATTCACCTAAAATGGTGTGTGGTGATAAGCCTAGGCAGAACAACGGACATGACATAATAATGCGGTCTTGCCACTGTTACCAGTTAAAGATTAGTTCGAAATTCCCAGTTTAGTAGAAAACCTGTCCGGGAATAAAATTTCATAATTAAAAGTATTCAAATCAAGACCTCACTAAGATCGTCCAGAAGATGAGGTCACCTATAGAGGTCAAGGCCCATGCCTTAAAACGTCCCCGTTGATTGTGGATCGAATCTACAAAATCGATTTTTAATAGTTAGTTGCAGTTCTTTAGAGCACCGCTTCACGCGTCAAGATTAAAAGATGCGTTTAACCAAGATCTGCTAATTTAAAATTTTGATAACCAAAATTTTATATACTTTTATGCACAAAGATATAATCTCTCTTCAGTTTACTTTAGCTAAAACATATTGCAAAATATTAATCGAAAATTGTTTCTTTGTGCGAAATGATGCTTTGAATTCTACATGGTAATTCGACACTAATAGTGCGAACTTTTGGGATGCGATGAAACACAATACAATACACTTTACAAAAATGTGCATACATGTAGGAGAAAAAGCGACTCAGTAACTCATGACGAGATCCCTGAAACTGTTAGACCTATAGATTTGATATTTGAGAAGCATGTTTCTTTTATTCAGTAGAGATCTGCTAAGACCTCGTTTTGAGGAAATTGTTTCGCAAAAGGGTTACAG
>BMAV01027330.1:359201-379171 GCA_019973955.1 Trichonephila inaurata madagascariensis
ATAGAAAGTTCTGCAGCCTTATGAGAGGAGAAATTGTTTGAATTCGTGGCTATAAAAGGGTTTGGGGGAACTCTTCTAGCAAGGGCATTTGTGGAAATAGATATAGCATGGTAGTTTTCTCCAGAACGTACTTCCTTACGACTAGGTATTACATTTTGGAATTTTGCAGGTCAAATCGACTTTGAAAATGGTCTCCTGAAGTGAAATTTCGTTCTATTAAGTTTCAAAGAGATAAGCATTATATAGACATAACTGAAAGTTAAACATATTTGTATTTAAATTGAATTCGTGATAGGTGACTTAGAATTAATGTTTTAAAACAGTGTTTCACACTCTTTTTCTTACTGCAGAGCACAATTAAAATTATATAAACAATAAAATAAGTCTTATTTTTATTTTACAAAAACAACTTTTTGGTTTATTATAAGTACAAATTTATATTATAGTTGGAAATTAAAAAAAAAGGCATTAACTAACAAAAAATAACAAATATTTAATGGCATAATTGAAATTTAAAACATTTTAAAGATGATAATGAAACAATTCAGTAGTAAATATATTGTTTCACAAATATTTTTGTTAATACATGACTGTGCGTTTTGCTGTACTGCATTTGTCTGCATTTATTACGAGTAAGATTTTAACTACTAGCAGTAACTACTAATTATAAGTACTTACTGGCAGAGTTCTTCGTAAATGTAAGAAGATAACAACGGACTCACAAAATCAAGTCATACCTATTTTCGTTAACTTCGGGAAATAAATAAATACTCGAAGAAGAATCCACAGAACAAAAAATAAAATTCAAACAAAAGGGCATAACAAAAACAAGAATGAAATTCACAAGATGTACTCACATAATCGATTAAAAATTTTGTATTAGTTTTTGCTATCGATAACAATAGTTGAAAATATTTGCTATAGAACAACATGGCTATTGGCGACGATCAGTTCAAGTGACAAAATATGTGACATCATACTTTATGTAGTAATTATCAGAATATTTTAGGGCTAATAATATTTTAAGAACTTTTACAACTCTCTTTTATAAGGTTGGCTAAAAACGCGAGAAAATTATAAGCAAATTAAGCCTACTAGTAATTATTAAAATTCTGCAGGCAAGCAAATCTAACATATTGCAAACTAAAACACAGTATTTTCACAAATAATTTCTTACTTTAGATTTAGAGTTATTAGGTACATCTTTTAATCGTCTTTCATATTTATCGTAAATATATATTGCATTAAATTTACAGCAATTCAATGGACGATAAATTTGAGATTTATATAAAAATAAATATTTCGTGTAATACTTTCGCAAAAAAAATTAAAAAGTAATAACTTAAATTTCATCTTTAAATAAATCAACAGCTAAATTGATTTTTTCGCACTGTTCGATTCCAGGAAAGAATTGGACGTAAAATATATTATAAATACGCTCTTCAAAACGTCGAGTTGTATAAAAAAACAAAGTTTTATATCCTTTATTATGAAACAAGTATAATAACATACATAAAAAAGAGGAATCGCGTCAAAAAAATTAAAAAAGCATGCTAAACTACGTCAACAATATTACGCAAATAAATTTCAAAACTGAAGAACAATTCATTTTCAGCCAATACAAAAATAGCATTCAAAGATAAAATTTGTTGGGGGGGAAGGGGTAGAATATTCATCAGAAACTTTTTGCATTTATTACATGAATTTGCGATCAAAATATAACAGCAGCAGACATTAGTGTTGCTATTTTTCTGCATAAATACCTTAAATTGGTGAACTTTCAATATTAAAATGTTATCGATAAGATTCACGTGATTTTTGTCGCCAATTCTACGCCAAATCGTTCATTTCAAATCCTATTCGCTGAAAACATAGTATATAATTCTTTTTATCTCAGCACTTAGAATCCATTTCGAATAAAAACGTTTTTGATTCCACTTTAGACAGCTTCTACATTAAAATATTAATGAAAACTCTCTGATCATATAATAATTTAAAACTTTTTACTATCGACTCAAAACGTTTATTAAATTTCTCGAATCTAAATTGCTAAAATCCTCTCACTTTCAACATTTCTGAGACTTTTAATTACTGTTCGTTCATACTTAACGATTATGATACACTTACTCATTACGAAATCTTCACTCTTGAATTTAATTAGTCGGTATAATGGATTCCTATCTTTTCCAGAAGGCCATTTAAAAGTCATTATACAGTTCATTAAGAAGCTGAAAAGTTTGTACGATACACTTTTAGGATAAGACGTCTTGGTATCGTAGACATTTTGATTTAACAACATATTTCTAGGGTCATTAAAACAATTGAAAAGAAATCGAAGTGACATTGAAACGGTTGGTGTGAAAAAGAGAAAAGTATATTAATTGCTCGATTGATTCTCACCAGTACATTCTATTTTAATTAGAGTAATGAAATCGAACTCTTTCAGTAACTTCGTTTACAATTTGATAACATAAATTTATATTATTTTAAGATGGGGGCCCCCGCGTGCTGCTTTAAGAGCATTTTAAGAAAAAACTACTTCAATTTGTTTGAAAATATTGAATTAGCATTTTCTTTTCACAAACAATGTGTTAATTTTATGAAGGTTTTAATAGTACTCCTCTCACAACTCTACACATAAATGGTACTTTTTTTGATCCTATAAAATACAATTGGAAGAAAGAAAATCAGGAAAGTATAACATGTTTTATTACATACTGGCTTAAGTACCCGATCATTGCACGGGTTAATTTTTTAAAAATACAAAAAATATTATTCTTGATATATTAGCTGAATTCTAAGAGTAAAACCCGATGCAAAACAATGTATAGAAAAATGTAAAATGATTTTTTTTAAAGAGGGACCTATTATTTTTCTACAACGCCCCTTAAGTCCTCACAACGCCCCTTGGGTGTCAATTTATGCAAACCCCTTTTTGTAGAGGATCGCTACTCCACGAAAGGAACGTGCATACAAGATTTCAAGTTTGTCGGTCTAATAGTTCAACGACGGAAATTGTTATCTATAACGCCCCTTAAGCCCTCAAAACGCCCCTTGGGGTTCGATTCAGGTAAAAACAGGAAAACAGGAACCTTCTTCCTGGATGGGAGTTACAGGGCTACCACACAATATGACTACCTTGATCGTACCGCGGTTCCTTTCTGAATTTAAGCGGCACGTACATTGTGTACACTTTCTTTTAAAAAACAGTCGAACCTCCATATTACGAACCTCTATATTGCGAACTTTTTTCTGTGGAATAAAGAACATTTCACGATTTTCTTCATAAAATAACCTCCCTACAGCGAAGTGCATTTGCTATATAACGAACTTTTTTTCTGATGACTCAATTTTTTCTCTCCCTATTTTTAAGGTATTTCTGGACCTTCGTATGATGAAGTGATATACTTGAAATAATTTAACGTGAATTACAGTGTGAAGGAAGTACGTCTGAAGGGGTGTTTGAGGGCGTTGCAAAGATGCGAGGCGTATTATGAGAGAAAACATTCTTTCAAACAGAAAATTCAAACCAAATTAATAGACTTTACAAGTAATCAAAGGATACATCTGCTAATATATGCTTATAGCTACAAGTTATAAAAAAATGTACGTTTAAAATTACTTGTAGGCTTTAAATTAGAAAATGTCCTTAAAATTCATTAATTTTAATATAAAATTATTTTCTTAATGCTGAAAATACATTGTATTCCTCGACATTATTTTTTCTGTTTTTCCTTGCAGTTTTTCTTTCTTTTCTTGAAGAGTAAGATATATAAAATAAATAGATATTGATTTACAAAAAGGTATGAATATAATTACTTTTTATAATACCATATAGTTTTTATGAATTTAAAATTTGTTTTATGTGGTTCATAAAAAATATTGAAAGATGAACCTCTATATAACGATTTTTCCATATAACGAATAGTGAATGTCTACTTATGAACTTTCGCAGTACAAATTGTGGATAAAATTCATAATTCATTATTACTATAATTGAATTAAGGATACCAGGACATGTACTCGAAAGCGTAAAATGCCGAAATTAACTCTTCGTTTATGGGACATATATCTTTAAAAATCTCCAATAGAGTTAAGATTTTTTTGTGATCTTAATAAAGATATATTTTAATTTTCTGTAGAAATACAAAAATATTTTTTTAGTTAAAAGAATTTTTTTTTTTTTCTGTTTAATTTAAGTTCGACAGAATTTTTGAGATCTCATAATAAATGCTTATGTTTAGGTATCACTTTTTAAAAAGTATCTCTTAAATATATAAAACAATACACAAGATATAGCTAACTTATTTTGTTAGTAAAAAATTAAAAAATAGTTTCTTTCAAAAAATTATGCATAAGAATTTGCAATTTTGAACACATTTCTATCCCCTTCCCCCTTTTTCACACATAAAACTATCTTTTAAAAAAACTATGTACTATATATATACACTTCGAATAAAAAAAAAACTGGTTCACTATATGCACAGGTATCATGCACAGAAGTATGAAAAATTTGGAGCCGTATGGTGCAATAGTTTTTTTTAAGTGTATCTAAAAGCAAAAAATTATACTTTGGAGAAAAAGTGAAAAAACTAAACATTTGTAAACGTTTGTTTACATTTTTGTCAATTACTTTTTTCATGTTTTAAGGTTATTTTATCAACGAACATATAAGTGTTATACATTTTTAGATTTAGAAAAATATGCACAATTTTTTAATACCAAAATTGAAAAATCGTTTTTCTTTTTTTAATGCGTATGATGTCCTCGTTCCCTTAAGACTGCTTTTGCCATTAACATAAGCATAACTCTGGAAATGCCCACTTGATTGAAAACAACTTCTCCAAAAAAAAAATCCTAACAAAACTATTTAGACCCAAAACACAATGACCACTCGTCTGTAAATAAAGCCCGAACATTGACACATGACGCAACACAACACACTTTATTAGTATTTCAAAAAACCGGACAGCCACATGAAGTCACTCACAAAAATAAGCATTGTCATCATAGGGCCAATTGTGAATGACATTCAACAACGCGCAACCCACGTGCGATTTTGAAAAGCCAGACAAACGGTAAGTATTGCGGAAGCCGTCGGTTCAAAAACATCAGCACAACGATCATCTTCGCGGAGTGATGTCAGCAATTTAATATACTTGGAGAGAGAGAGAGGGGCGTGTTCAGGAAATAATCGTGATTAACACTGCGGCGGAATTCACGAAAACGCCTACTGCGTATTGTTATGATCGTCACGTTTTGGATACGTTTGGAGGTTACTATTATTTGGCAGAACGCCCGAGTTTAAAAAGATGTGCATTTTTGAACGCATGGAACAATGAGTTTACTGGATAAACACTGAGAACCAAACTAGTTAAAAGATAGGAACGTTTGTCTGTCAAGGGCGTAATGAGTTTAGGGCTGTATTGTCTAGTAAAATCGTTCTTTTTGACATTTTTTTATCAAATAAATTTTAATTTTAAAAAAAACTAAAAAACACGCTTTTACAGTTAAATGAACTAAAAAGTAAAAGTATTAACCATGAGCGCTTTGGCTTTAGGGTTAACTTAGTCTTCAAATTTGGAAATGGGAAATCGTTAATTCTGATGATACTGATCAGGACAATGGAAAAATAATTTTTAAGTATAGTGTAACGTAGTGAGTAGATAACAAAGAAAAATTGTCACAGTCTCATTTTAAAATTAAAGCAGTATTTGCTTCATAGGTTACTATATATGAAGTAATAAAGTCCAATAAATATGCCAAGCCGGTGCAGTCAGCTTCAGTCGCGGGAGTTCAATCTTTTTCCCGAATCATCTCTCAACGCCACCGGCGTTCATCCTCTCTTCTTTCTATCCTCCACCGTCCAAGTCTCCTTATTTCCGGGCTCCTCTCAAGTTTTTCTCCATCCAGGGCTCTCCTCCAAGTTCCCTTAAAAAAACCCTCTTAAACACCAGGGCGGGTCCACATTACGCCCCTCGTCTCTTCTCATTGGCGGGCCACAAAAGTCTGCCCGCGCCCCCGGGCAACATTCGTGTCCTATTTGTGCCGCAAACACAAATACATACCCAGTCAGTCTGGAATGTAAAGGTACCATCATTCTTGTCGAACATCTGTGGATACACTTGTCTATCACACCACCTGTGTTCTATAATTCCATTCTCTCGACACCGGCCGAGGCGACAGGATTCTTTCATACAGGTTTCGCCTATTGTCAATGAGGTTCCGGCTCTCTTTGACCATTATGACTGCCAGACCGGGTGTCGGCGTTTGCCCGAGGTCAGACAATAAACAATGACCCCATGGCTACGTGCATTTGTCCCTAACATCTGTTCGGAGCCATAAAACTTAGCATGAATGGAAGGGTGGGGTTCACCCCAATCGAATCGAAGACGTCACAATAGTCATCGGTCCTTGACAAATGTATAAAACTTCGAATTAATTTGCCTTTTTAAGCGGGTAAAAATCGAGTTCAAAGATTCCGTTACATACAGGTGAAGGCTTATAAAAGGTTGTTAAAAAACGGCGGCACTCTTTTTGGAATTTTTTTTTGGGGGGGGGGGGGGGCTGTTTTGTTTTAGGAAAGGCAGTCATTGTAATATTTTGTTAATTGATAAAATAATATGATTTTGCATATCAAAGCAGTCTAATTTACAATATTATATTATAAATAATATAATTTATGGTGTAAATAACATTTATTAGGCAGTTGCATGCATATGAAATGTCGGACATTCTTTACATGTGAACGTTTGTCTCCCTGTTTTTGTTATGCTTTTGTTGTTGGCATAACCTCGTTTACAGTCGTATTGTCTAATACCAGAGTCAAATTTCAACAAGGTTGATTTTTTCAAAAGAGTTATGTGTTTTTAATTTCGGATATTAATTCAACCGATATTCGTGTTCTTTTTTATATAAGTACTGAACTCAGTGGCGCAATAGCCCATAAGGACCAAGGCCTATTGTGTCTATCTCAGTTTACTTGACCTTAAACGCTGGGTGCATGCAGATGTTTCGGTCAAGTGGTCAGTCGGACGTGAAACATCCGGATGTCTGTCATGTCAGAATTGATTTCCAAGTCTTTTAAGAGTAGAGACACGGAAATTATAAAAGTGAATTAATAGCTTAAATGTTATTCTCATCCCATAACCTTTATTCGAAGTTGTGCAGGGTATCGCAAATATCCCCCGTGAAGCTCAAAGGTGAAGAAAGTTTAAAACTTGAAACACATTTGAATATCAATTCAATGTACAAATGGAAAATCATTTAGCGAACGAATATAGTAGTAAAAAAAGAAAATTAAAATAAATTTTTAACGTTAAATGGATTAAAAATTACGTTTGAATCAAATATCTGCTTGTTTTTTTTCTAATAGTCCCGAGAGCTTAACCTCAGAAAATATTATTCTAAACCTGGTTAGAAAGTGCTGCATTCATACGGTTGTATGTTTCCCACACTGCACATCTGTTTCTTGCACCATTAAAAAACAACCCCTTATGACTTCCTTCGAAAAGTCCCGCAAAAAGATTTAACTGCTTCCCTTCCAGATGGCTACACGTAACCTTTTACGCCTAAATAAAATGTTTCCATACTATTAGAACTCGAAAAATCTCGTAAGTCTTGTGTGAGTCGACTTTAACCATTATCTTTTAACACCTTTGAAGATAGTATGCAGTGAAAAGCATACAACTTAAATTCCCGTATAAATACCATTCTGAAATTTTTTTTAAAAAAAAAACACTGTTTATACAAAAATTGATCAATATACATTACGTAATCTTTAGCATCTCTACAAATGACGTATATTTCCGTCATTCGTCACCAACAGTTGAAAAAGTAAAAGATGGAAATTCAAATGTCCCGTCTTTAAAGGGTTAAGCTGTCATAATTTACACAGTTCAACGCTTACTTCGTTTTAGAACTCATACAAGATGTAAATGAAAGACATCTTTACAAGTTGAGTGTTCCAATTTCATTTGAATATGGTAATTAATAATACACACGAGATATTCCAGCACGGGTCTTTATAATCTAGACAAGTATTAACGTACAATGACCTATGAATATTTTAATTTGAATAATTATTTTAAACACATTTATATTTAACAAGCAAAAGAAATGGGCTAAATTTACGATGTCCTACATGACAAATGCAATCACATGTTTTCTCCATTGAATTCAAAACTGACAATAGGTTTCTATTTGTAGACCTACAATGAAAATTTCAATACACAATTTCAAATTTGATAACTGGGTGAAGATGTTCTAGCATTACGATTGTTCAAAAAGTTTTTCAATATATATATATATATAAATTATATTACTGATTGATTGATTGAATATTAACGTCGCACTGTTCAGCTAGCTACACGAGGGCTTTCGGCGACGGACCACGTAATTTTGAACCATGGTCAAGTGACGTGGACGACACCAGAGCTGGCACCCCCTCTCCTAACTACCACACCACACCAACGGGAGGACGTTTCAGCTCTCGACAGATTTAACGTGCATCGCTGCCCTACACGGCGGGTCTTTAGTGGTACTGGGCTCGAACTCGTGACAAGGCAAGCCACGATCCGATACCTATACCACTCAGCTACCGCGGCCACATAAATTATATTACACGTGTACTTTTAAATCAAGTGCATTTTGTTAACAGACGTCTTAAGGCATAGGCTAACTGCGCTTGGACCCAGAGCCTTGAGAACAATGGGGGCCTCGTCTCGTTCTCGATTCAGCCTTAAATAAGATAATGATCGGAAGAAATTCAACGGTCAAGTGTTTTTTCTGGTTATATTCTCCGAAAAACTAGGAATTTCGAACGATTCCACATGTATATCCACTGTATACATGTGATGACCGTCGTCCACGTATAGGTCAATAGGCCTACCACCATACACCGTCATTACTCCTTCAGTCAAAAGGTGGCAGTTGGTCGAGCCGGTATATGCGATTTTACGTTATGCACATTTATTTCGGGTTATTGTTTGTACAAGTATTTGACAACGTATGCTATGTATTCTCTAGTTTTAAGGGTCATACGAGGGGTCTACATTTGAGTAGGGGCCCAGAGCCTCAAGAAGTCTTAAAACGTCCCTGTTTGTTAATCTATGTGTGTTACTACTGTTGACAAATACGTACTTTTCAAAAGAAAGTTTCTGCAAAATGTAAAAGTTGGCAACAGAGAATAGCTGGAAACACATGATCGTCTTTATCATGTGACTATGACGTCACTTGAATTTAGCCCATTGTCTTTATTTTTCATAACGATTATAATGAAACCGAATTCGTGATTTTCCAGCAAATAAAATTTAATTCTTATAAAAAAAACAACCCTCGCCCATGAAAATCGAAAGAGAATAAATACTTTACAGAAGAATTTTAAAAACCAAATTCATATTCGTGCAACACATGATAATCAAAGAAATTTCACTGTAGCCTTTCCAATAAAAACGAACAATTTTTAAGATGCGCATATTATATGCACTATTTTATCTATTACTCTTTAAAAGTTTTAAAACATCAACACAACCTAGTAGATAAATAGAACTTCAGCAAAATATTTCCACAGAAAAGCGATAGCGAATACTTTCTACGCTGAGATAACAGTCTGGCAACAATTTCCAATGCAAAAGCGATATCAACTTCCAGAAACCCCCAGAGTAAATCGTAAGCTAAATATAGCCCCTGCAAATCTAAGGAACAGTTGGGCGATTTCATCGGGAGATTTAACAATACGATATGGGAAAGCGTCGACTGCTTTATCTGATCGTTTCGGTTCGGACCGGATACACTTCAGCGCAGTGGGCAATTTCCATCAATTGATGCTGTCACATCAATCGTTTGGCTCTTTTGATTGTAGTGGGGGTGACGAATGGAATGACACAACTCCCCTGTCGAATTCTGGATTTATTTCATATTAAATAACACATCAAGTTTTCTGGGAGGTTTTTTCCATCGAGGAACAGTGTTAAACGTAAACGAAAAAATGTTTCTGTCCTTCTTTTAAAGAAAAAACTGTGCTCTTATATATATAACAATGAAAACATATATATAAAGAGCATTGGTGTAGCTAGTTCTGAGTGGGGCCTGTATCAAAATTCCTTCGGGGCCCTTTTTTAGATATGAAAACCTTGTTAGTGGGACTGTAGATACACATGTTGGGACTACTAAATTGTTAAGTGACATAATTAAGAAATTAATTTAAAAATATTAGTATTTCGTTATTTTATCCACATGTAAATGGAACACACGCACATACATACTGAAAAGATGTTTCTAATTATATACAGTAGAATCCGGCGTATAACGTACACCTATACTTTTGAGCTGCATTTTTTAATTTTTAGGTATATTCGCCGTATAACGCGCACTCCTTCCTTTACGAAGAAACCTGAAATATGCATATGCAATGCTCTTATGTTTTGAAGTCATTTATTCGAGGTATTATTCCAAGGTATAGAAAAAATAGTATATTTCTAGAACTACAACCATTTAAGTTCATAAGGAAGGTCAATTATTTTAAACAAACAGTATTTCGATACATGCAGAAATCCAATTTTTTTCTATGCTCTTCTTTTTTTATTTTTAAAGCTCTCACTTTTATACTCAGCGTATAACGTGCACCCGTAAATTTCAATCTTATTTTTTGTGTTCAAAGTGCGCGTTATACGCCGGGTTTTACGGTATATATAAGTTAACATACTTGCTTACAGACATCATTACTTATAAAAATTCTAAATTTTCCCCCTTTATGTTGTATTGTACATCAATGAGTTCTCTGACAAAAACTGGGTATATGAAATGACTATAACTCTCAAAGTTGCTATAATAAACTTCATGATAGTTCAACTCCACCCATAGAAAATGAAATTGGATTATTCAAAAACATTAGTTATTATTAAAAAGGAGATAACATAAAAAATTCAAACCAATAAAAACAATTTTTCTATATGCTCCATTGTATAATAATGTTAAATATTAAAAACTTGACACACAAGATTTTTTTGCCTTAAATTTTATTTATCTCATACGAATCTTTAAAACTTTCACGTTTTCTCCTCTCACTTCGTTAAATCTTTTAATTTTTATTAATTTTTAATTTTAAAATTCTATAAAAAAAAATTAGAAAACGTTTTCAATTTAAATTATTTCTCCTGATGAATTTTTTTTTAAGTTCATGCATTGCCGATTGAAGAAAAACTAATTAAACATCAATTATAAGGTATAAACAATACTTTAAAATCAATATTTAATATGCAAAGGACAATTAACCGAATTTTTTTAAATTTCTTCAAAAAAAAATTTTTTTTTTAAATAATTAATGTAGCTGAACATTGGTTATATTCGATTTAAAACTTTAACACTTAAAAGTTTTAATTTTTCTTTTTACTTAACATATCAAATACATGCTCAGTCTTTCAAAATCAAACAACAGAACTCACTATCTGCCATTTAAGGTATCCGACTACGTTCGCAACCATGATTTTGCAAAAGCGTATATAATATTGTTTTAAGAATATTATTACTATAAAAAATTATTTAAGTACAATATTTTGACCAAAAATGAACATAGAATGACTAATTATCAAAACATTCTCCTTTTATGAAAAATGCTTCTATTATAATAATTTTTTGCCTGTATATAGCTCAGAATTTTTGAAATATGTAACTTAGAAGTGGGTTTATCCATGTTTTACGACAACAGAGGGGAGAAATTTTAAGAAAAAAACGCCGATAATTATTTCAATGGGTGGTAACTCTGAAAATAATGTGAATTTTTCAAAAATCCTAGTTCAGACTCTCTGGAGAAGTCTTTACTTTACATAAGCACACACACACACAAAATATTATTATTATAGAAGCATTTTTTATGAAAGGAGAACTTTTTGAAAAAAGACTATTCAAAGTTTTTTTTTTTTTTTTTGCCAAAATATTGTATTTAAATAACTTTTTTTTTTGCCATAATGTCCTTAAAACAATTTTATACATGTATTCTGTGACACTAAATATCATGAAAATTATCCATTTATGCGCTTTTTTTAAAACCACGGTTCCGAACGTAGTCGGATACATTAATGGAAAGCGAACGAGGTTCCCAATACTTTCGAAGGTGTATCAGTCCTCTTACCCACAATTCCTGATTGCACAGAGTTATTCTAAAAAATTCCGCACGTCAAATGTGTTCATCTTCTCAATCCATCATAAAAATAAAAATCATTTAACAAAAAAGTATCAGATTAAATCGGGAGTGGGTGGGGAGGGCCCAAAAACCAAAAATACAAAACACTCCCAAGTTTTAAAATCGTTCTCTGAAGAAAGTTAATAATAGACTAAAGATAAAACTTGAATAAATCGTTTCCTGCACTTGGACTCATTCGATTCTTCTGCATTCCAATCTAAAGGGGGGGGGGGTTTATTAAAAAAAATTATTAAGCCCGGAAGAACGCATGTCTCCTTTTTTCCGATTTAGCGGAGTTGTTCTATTCTTTCCTGTATCTCTCCTCTCTTGCTTTCAGTAGAATTACGTTTCAAGAACAAAATAAAAATGTCCCATTCTTGTAGAGGAAGCCACAGAAATGTGTTCGACCGCAGTAAATCGAAAAGAGAATGCGATTTCTAGGGTTTCTGCCAATGGAGTCCTTTCTATTCATTTATTGGTTTTTCTTTTTGAAACCGAAGGGTTGGATTCACCCTCCCGCAAGTTTCACCAATCATATCGATTCATAGGACAAAAGATGTGTGTATTCTGAAATTCGAATAAACCGTCTCATTGTCCATGATTTCTATGTCAATAATTAAAATGTCGGTCCAAACTTAATAACTTATTCCAGTATTAACTGTTTGCTTGTTCTTGTACAATGAATCCACTGAAAAGCAAATGTGACCAGGAACAGAGAATATATTATAGTAAAAAATTTCTGTTTATAATAATCAGTAAAAAGCAACGGTCTTTCTAAGTATGAAAAGGGACAGTGCACTGATAATGCGGAGGGGAAACATTTGTTACAGTAAAGTGACCAGTCTCTTTACAATGAAAAAGAGGATGAAAATTTTATTAATCCAAACAAAAATACGCTAATTGCGCTTACATTCTTTTTAATTATTTACTTAAACAAGTATTTTCCCCATTGAATGATTTTTTTTTGTCAGTATAACATTTTCTAATATATCGGAAATTTCGGAGCAAAAAATATCTCTCATACTGAATTTTACAGTAAGCACTGTAGCTAATATATTAATATTCAATCTTGATTTCTTACTTGTCCCAAAATCATTACCGACAGAAAAAAAACCTTTCAACTGCTGCCTTAGTTCCAAGACAGCACAACATAAATTCAACAAGAATAACTAAATTTTCATATGGAATGTGTTCCATTTTTGAAATGGTTTAAGTATTTTCACCCATCTTTTATCAATTTCAACATTTTGATTTTCCAATTGTTCTGATTTATTAGAATTTAAATATGCATTCAGTCTTCATTCTACTTCAAACAGACAATTGCTCTCAATTTTAATATCAGGCATTTCTTTCGATAAAAAATCAACACAATTTTCTATATCTGCCAAATTTACTTGCAATGAAGTCAAAAAATACCATTAAAAACTATTATTTCCTGTGATATTTGTTTCAGACCATTCTTCGATATATTGGGAACATGTTTGGTTCGTCTCTGAATGCAGAGATTAACAGATAAGTATTAAAATATTGAAAAGGAGGACGGTTGGTCACCTTAGTTACAATGAAGTACACATTAGGATTTATTTACAGTCATTACAGCACAGAAAAAATATACGAAAAGGAAAAGTTATCACGTTTCATTAAATATATTTTATATTTTTTTGTTTTTTTTTTTTTTTTTTTTCTCTCTTAACACGAAACGAAAATCAACACGAAAACACAAAAAGATTTCCCTTCTGGGAATGAACAAAATACGGAAAACACCAGCTGTGAAGTGTGAAATGAAAGAGAGTTGGTTTCCCGTGTTTCTTAGGTAGGACGCTGTGAAATATCCTCGGAATAGCCTGTGACACGAGAGAATCACATGAGATAGTTTTTCATCCTTTCCCCCTACAAACAAAAACATCTAATCTCTCATCTAATGGTTTTTAAATTCGGTGACGATTACATCGCAGTTTGAAATCTGTGAGTTCGGCTCGCGCTTTTCTTTTGCTTCCAATTTTAGAAGAATTTTCTTGCAAGCACGATGGTAAAGAGCTCAGGAGGAAAGCAAACTGCTGTTTCACTTAAAATGAAGATGGAGCTTTTTAAGGCTATGATCAAAAAACAGAAACCAAAAACGGAAATTTGTAAATGTTTTTTCTTTCATTAAAAATGTTTTTTTAAATTCAAGCATATATATATCAACGTAAATAAAATGTACTCTAATAAACACAATTTTGTGAAATATTTATTTTTGGGGGGTATATTTTAACACGAAAAAATATTTCAGTCCCTTCAGTTTTGTGTTAAACGATTTTCACTGTATTTGGTAAACACATTGATAAATAGAAAGAAAATCAGATCATAAGCTGATACTCAAAGAATTAGTCATAATGCAAAACCAATCTAAATAGAACATTTCGGTAAAAGTAAGCTTCATTTTCCCAATATTTCAGATAAATCTTTTTTTTTTTTTTTTTAATAAAACATATGCATTAAAAGAATTAAGTTTCTTTCAGAATATTCTTTTAAATTTACGAGTTTTTGTGTGTGTGTCTGTGACAATATATTTATACTTCCATAAATTTTACACTTTATATTAATGACAAACTATAAAGGTTTTATAAATATTAAACAACTGCGTCATCTAAAATCAAATGACAAAACTCTATCCTACTACTAAACATTAATTTTGTACTTACTATGAGGTTTTTTTTTCCCTCAAATAAAACAGGAATTTATTTGGCATAGAATTTAAAACATGTTGGACACACTTCTCCCATAATTTATACATCATCCGACATAGTATTCCTTCATCTTTTTTTCTTTTTTTTTTTCATATTTAGTAGAACTTCTTACAATTTGACAGACAACTCCATTAATAACAGATGAATTAATACACCCATGCTTCATAATCAGCAGCAAAAAATCCCAATGAACTATAAAAGAAATGAGCAAAAAACTCATTACTCCGCCTAATCCAACAACATCCCCTCCCCTTCCATTTCTGTCTGTATACGTATAAAATTGAACAAAACACAAACACAAAAAAATCCCCGCCCCAAGTTCATTCACACATCAATTTGACGACCCCTCCCCAACAAAAAAACATTTCTCCAAAAAGGATTTTCCTCCATAGATCATGACAGCTAAGCTTCCAAGTCGGTCGAAGATATTTATATGCACCCCACTTAGCTTTAGAGTCAGATCCCCAGATATACGAGAGGGGGGTGGAAGACGAAATCATGCACACAGAGGCCACGCTAAAAGATAAAAATGTAAAGCAATCTCTGTTCCATCTCCAACGATGAGTCAGAGAGAGACACTTCAAGTGCGAGTCATTCGGCGAGTTTGTTTTTTTGTTTTTTTCTGTTTAGAAGTCCTCGGATTTCGAAGTGGTGATGCAATTCTTGCTTCAAAACCTGAAGCAGAATGAGACATGAATGCATGGAAGAGGGGAAGGAGAGGTCGAACACACGTTCGTTTTGGAATGAATAAGGTAGTATTTCACATCGTGGTATCATAGCTTTGTGTTATGATCGGTTGTGGTTATGTAACTTAGAAAACAGACCCTAAGAGAAAATTTGGATAATTTAAACGTTCATCGGCAAAGCGACAAATGCCGTTTTATATGTTAGCACAAGCTAAGCTCTCAGTCGGTGATTTTCAATCACTGCGGTGAGTGAAATTTTTTTTTAAAATCATTTTTACGACCAAATATAAACAGAATTAATATTGAAATATTTTTTAATTTTTTGATATTCATAGTAGAAAATAGACAAAAATTTCAAGCACATAGACTGATATCAAGGCTGACTTGACATAAGAATAAATAATAGGACTGAAATGCAGAGCAATTTTTCAGATCAATAATAGTTCCAACATAAATATTACATATAGACTACGCTACTATTATGAAGGCGGGGATTACACGATGCTCTTGCTTTCAAACTGAGTCATCCCCCCCCCTCCTCTCTCAGTATAAAATATATAGTCTCCTATGCTACGATGCTAAACAAGTTTTAAACTTAAGCTAAAAACTGCATGGAAGTGGAAATTTTTTAAATTTTAATGACGCTGTATTATAAACGTGCACATGGGACACAAAATCAAGGAGCTTTATGAAAATTAAAACGTTTCTCATTGTTTGAAAATATTCTCGTAATTTGGTTTGGTCATTTGAGAAACAAGCGAAAACAGCCTTAACAGTGGGACGTTTTTCATGTGAAAAAGTACTCGAACTTTGGGTTCCATTCTATGACACATTAGACTAAGGCACAAGATTCTAAGGAAAAGACCAAAAGTGATGGGAGGGAGGGAGGACTCACTCATTTCGGAACGACTAAAACGAAGCTTCACGTCACGGTATCTGGGTTTTGTGTTATGATCGATAGGGATTCGTGACTTGGGCTGGGTTAATACAACTCCCCTAAAAATTGGTTGGCTTTTTTCTTTATTTGACCAAATATTTGCTGAAGACGAAGAGCTTTTCAGAACGCGGATTAGGGTTCATATTTTGAAGGGTTCGGGCGGTAATAAATACTTCAAAATATTTGCTTCCGTTATAAAAAGTGACACATGAGATTGTTCGCAAGCAAAAGAATGCTAATAAAAATAATTGTAAGAAAAAATTGAAAATTTTACACAATTTTACCTTTTTAACAAGCAGTAGTGAGAGTCCTTGGTTACTAAACAGAGAGTCAGAAAATTAATTAAGTTGAGTTATAATATACATTCCAACACTGAAACGAATTTTCTGAGTGATTCCAGTCTGTCATGAAAGAAAATTAAGTTGTGAGTGCTTTCATCAATCATTCAATCAAAGATTGTCTTTAACTGGCATTCTATTTCTCTTGCATGGAGATGTTCTTTTCCGAACTCGAATCTGAGATCTCTGTTACTCCAAAATAATTTTGTAAATTGCTTAAAAGACCTTAAAATGTGTGATTAGTCTATTTGAGTGTATCTTACCTTTCAAGAAATGAGGATTTATATATAATACAGGGTTATTATAATTGAAGTTCCATTTTCAAAATGCTGTACAAATAGAACAACTACTCAGAGTGACTTCAAATTTGATCTGAATATACTTGAAGAAGAGGAAGAGGCAGTAGCGTACACAGAAGTCTTCCCACGCGGGGGCCGGGCGAAAGTCTACAATTCTTGTATCATGCTCCTTTTGATTTTGTCGACTTTGGGGAACAGTACAAAACTAATTATTGAATAAATAATTAGTATTAATTAATAAAATTAATCATTAAAAACAAATATTTAATTAAATTTTACGTATTATATACTTAAAATTATAATCAATCGGGAAAAAAATCAAGGGCTTGGGGGGGTCCGGACCCCTAGGACACCCCCCTTGTGTGCGTCACTGGGAAGAGGTATGATATAACAACAACAACAAAATTCATTAGCGCTATTATTGTTATTTTTTACGGAGTTTTTTGTTCAAGGACAATTAAAAACTGATTTTCCCCACCCAATGTGGTACAACCTTGTCGAGGTGGATAAGACTTTTCACTTACAGTGCGACAACTGTTGAATGACTTGGAAGTTATTCTTTCCGTCAAAAAACCGACACAATCATGCACATTGAACAGTACGGTTGGTTTAATGTGCAACTCATGCCAAAGACGTCATAATGCCACTTGCAGCCGAATCCACATTCGTTATGCCGCTTACAGCGTTATGTATTGATACACTTTTTTTCCTATGTCATACCCTCTCTCCTTTTTAAGTATATTCAGTTCACATTTGAAGTCATTCTAACCAGTGGTTCTTTGTACAGCAATTTGAAAGTGAGACTTTAGTCATAATCCCTTTGTGTGTGTATATTATACAAGAAAAAAGTATCGTCAACAAAAAAAATAACACTAAACTGAAGTTCATAAAATAAAAAATAAGAATTATACAATCACAATGTTCTATGAATGATATCATGAACTATTCCTTAAGGTATCCGACTACGTTCGGAACCATGATTTTAAAAAAGCGCATAAATGGATAATTTTCGTGATATTTAGTGTCAATTAGATTAGAATACATGTATAAGATTGTTTTAAAGACATTATGATAAAAAAAATTATTTAAATACAATATTTTGGCAAAAAATTAACTTAGAATAACCTTTTTTCTAAATGTTCTCTTTTAGTAAAAAATGCTTCTGTTGTATTAATATTTTGCCTGTATATAGCTCAAACCTTTGTACAGAGGCTCAACTATGATTTTTGAAAAATTAAAATTATTTTCAGAGTTACAACCATTTGAAATAATTATCGGCATATTTTCTTAAAATTTCTCCCTTCTGTTTTCGTAAAACATGGATAAACCGACTTCCGATTAATGCATTTCAAAAATTCTAGTTTAGCCTCCGTACAGAGGTCTGAGGACACTAAATATCATAAATATTATCCATTTACACGTTTTTGCAAAAACACGGTTCCGAACGTAGGCGGATACCTTAACAAGGGGGACATGATAATGCTGTGCATTACTACACCATATGTTGACAGGGTTCGACTGTAGTTAGTTCAAATATCATAAATAACACAAAAAACAATGGATTGCATAACACTTGTGAAACAATTCATTTCGAAAAAAAAAATGTATGGCAAATTCCAACAAACAATAGTGAAAAACACATACATGCACAGGGAAGGAAAGGCATTAAAAAGTTCAACTTTAGAATGTTCTCAAAGCAACGTTTACGAGAAATGCAGTGAGCAATACTATTGTAATAAAGAACCTGCTCTTGCAATTTTCTTTACTTGTTTTACTGCTGAATGACAGTTCATTAGTATTATGCAAAAGGAATTTCAAGAGAGACAAGTCTGAAAGTTTGTCTTGATTAAAAATTCAGACAAATTACAAGAGACTTTGCACAGAAATGTTTGATAATGTGAAGAAATTTATGTTAAAAGTTAGAGAACGTTGAATAAATGTAGATATGGGTAGTTATATGTATATCAAGAAGTAAAATTTTCATCATTGGCGATAAAATACTTAATACAACACATGCATTTGACGGAAACATTTTAAATTGCGATAAAGAAAAAGGATATTTGCACAAAATATTTTGAATGAACCAACAACTTGAGAGTAAAATTAAATAAATAATTATATCTGTGAAAATTGTGTGTGGGGATGTAAAATTAACTAATGACAGTTAATCCTATTTCCACTAACTACAATTAAGGCGGACACGGAATAAAACACCAAATATTGAGCCACTTTACTCAATTATTCAGGAAGTTGGAAAAGTGCAGGAAAACATTAATCTAATAGAAAACACACACAGACTCACAATATCCGAAGCCTTTTAAGAATAATATGGAAAGGGGAAAAAATGCTTAAAGGTAATAGTAATTCAATTATTATTTATCATAGCTAAACTAGTGGGAGTGCCATTTTAATAATTTTAGTATATTAACAGGTAAATCACAGGTAATATACACAGCAAAACAGAAAACTAACATGAATCAGAATTATATTTAGTTAAGGTATTCGACTACGTTCGGAACCATGATTTTAAAAAAGCGTATAAATGGATAATTTTCATGATATTTAGTGTCACTTAGATTAGAATACATGTATAAAATTGTTTTAAGAACATTATGACAAAAAAAAAAAATTATTTAAATACCTTATTTCGGCAAAAAATTAACTTAGAATAACCGTTTTTCAAAATGTTCTCCTTTTGTGAAAAATGCTTCTATTATAATAATATTTTGCCTATATATAGATCAGACCTCTGTACAGCGGCTCAACTAAGATTTTTGAAAAATTCACATTATTTTCAGAG